>JAVKOQ010000384.1:0-45585 GCA_031835245.1 Balamuthia mandrillaris | reverse complement strand
GTCGGACGAGCTGGTCTCGCCTCCCTTCTTCCTTCTCCCCTTGGCTCTTGTGCTTGTGCTTGTGCTTGTGCTTGCAGAGAAGGAACAGCAAAGTGGAGATCGAAGAGGAGCAGACCGCAGGAAAAGACATCCGCTGCTGGGCCGACCTCTCCACAGCACACCTCCGGAGCCATGTACGCCCAGGTTCCTCCTCCTTCACTCCCACTTCTTCCTCCTCCTTCTCCACTCCCACCAGCAACCATGGTCAGGGTCCCTGTGGCGGCGTGGCTGCTGATGTCAAAGTCTCCCAAGATGGCTCGTTGACGCCCATGCTGTTCCCCGTTTCCTTCGTTCTCCTCTTCGTCATTCCCCATCCCTTTTCCTTCTTCCTCCACAAAGATGTTCTGAGGTTTGACATCCATATGAACGATGCCTTGGCTGTGAATGTACTGCAGGGCCAACAATACTTCCCTTCCCACTTTCTGCTTTTTGGCTTCGCTTCGATCTTTTCCTCTTCCATTCATCAACCATTCGCACAGGTTGCCCCCGCTGTAAAACGGCATGTGGATGTATCCTTGGATTCTTCCTTTCTCTTCTTGCACAAAGGCTGCTTCCACTCGAACGATGTGTTCGTGCTGCAATGCTCTTAGCCTCTTCAGCTCCCGCATGAAGTGTTGGCGATCTGAAGAGAAGCTCAGCTCGAACTCCTTTAGCACACAATCCTTCCCTTGGAATTGGGCCTTCATGACTCGATGGCGCCCAGCAGAGGAGAGCACTTGAATGTGGTCGTAGTGTTCCAATCTGCGGTAGGGACAGTCCACCGCCATCAAGTCCACTGCCTCTAGGCCCAGCTCCTTCAAGACGAAACGCAGCTCTGGGCAGCTGCTGTTGCTCAGCTTCACCAACTGCAGTGCTTCTCTCTGTTTATGCGCACTATCGTGAACAGATGAAGAGAGGAGCGGGAGAAGAAAAGAAAAACTAGCACAAAGACAATAATTTCAACTCACAATAACATCAACAAAAGAACCAGATGGTACGAACCTCCAACAAGGCCACTTGTTGCTTCCATTGCTTTTTCCCCTTGGCCAACGTATCCTCCGCTGCTTCTCTCTCTTTCTCATCTTCCGCAGCTTCAATCTCTGCCTGAGCAATGCGAATCTTCAACAAGGCTTTCTTGTTGGCTCTCTGCAAGTCCTTCAACCGTTGATGGTTGGGAGGGTTGGCCATGACTTGCTCCACTTGCATCTTCTCCCTCAACAAGTCCGCCATCATCATGCCTTCTTCTTGCATCCGCTCCACCACCTTTTGCAAATGTTTGATCACGTCCTCAATTCCGTGGTAGAGCTCACGTACGGCAGGACCGTCGTTCAGACTGCAGTTGAGAAAGTCTTGTTCCTTGTTAATGGCTTCCATTAAAGCGTCCACATGATTGTCCTGCAATAGTTCTCCCTCTGCTGTGCACACTGTGGGATCTTTGACAGAAACCACAAGACAGAGAGACAAGCGAGAGAGAGAGAGAGAGAGAGAGAGAGAGAGAGAGAGAGAGAGAGAGAGAGAGAGAGAGAGAGAGAGAGAGAGCAATAAAGCAGAAAAGCAATGTCAGTATGAAGAAGGATTGAACATCTGCGAAAGAAAGAAAAGCAAAACCAGAGAAAGCGGAGGCCAGGCGTTGGAAGGCTTCACCCACGCGCTTAGCTTGTCTCTCGGTTTCCTCCTCCATCTGCTTTTGTTGTTCCACTTGCCTTGCTTGCCACTCGTTGAATTTTCTCAATGCCTCTTCTCCTCTTTGAAGTAGACTGTCATCCTGCTCGTTCTCTTTTTTCTGTTGTTCTTTCTTTGTTTCTGCTTCTTGTTGCTTTTCTATCTTCGTTTCCGTCTCCTTTTCGTTGCACTTCCATTCTCTGCTCCCTTTTTGAAGAACTACTTCTCTCAACTGATGGACCAAGCGTGTGTAGCACTGCTGTAATGCAGTCGCGTCTTGTGTCTTCCACTCCTCATCCGCTTGCTGTACTGCCTCTATCAGCTTCGCTCTGGCCTGGTCTCGCTTCTCCAATACTTCTTCATCAGGCCACGCCTTGCTATTTGCGATTGTTGTTTGCATCGCGTCCAACCCTTCTTTGGCAACAAGAGCAGTGGCCAGCAGGGCTGTTCTTGCATTGTTGTTCAAGCCCGCAACGTGGCTCACGACTTGCTGTAACATCAGTCGGGCGTTGTCATGTTTGGAGAATGCAGAATGGCGAGCGAGGCGCAAGGACCGAAGAGTTGCCAAGGCCTTGCCCACCAACGCTCGCCGCCATTGGTTTTCTTCCCTCTCTTGTCTTTGCTGTTCTGCACGTTTTTGCTGTCGCGCTCTTTGCCTGCACTCTGGTGTCGTCCTCACCAGCTCTTCTATTTCCTTCCTCTGTGGAACACCATCAAGTAGAACCAAGGCCTGGAGCGTGGCGTTGTGGTACAAGGCCTTTATCAGTGCTTTCCCTGCGCTGATGCCCAAGGAGTTTGCTGTGCGTACACCACAATCACGACACAACATCAGTATGGGCCTGTCTGCCTTACAAGCGGTTACATACCCTTAACTTCCAAACGAGTGAGGGTGGTGTTGTAGTGCAAGGCCTTCGCCACTGCTGTTCCTCCTTCCTCTCCCAACTGGTTCCCTAGCCGCCCGTCAGCCAAAGCACGGGAGTGTAGGTCAATCAATGTGTGTTCGAAAGAGCACCAGCAGTTACATACCCGATAGGAACAAAGAGGTGAGCGAGGTATTGAAGCATAAAGCCTTCGCCAATGCTTTTCCTCCTTCTTTGCCCAACCGATTGCCTGTGTATCACAACAAAAGAGAAGAGAATGTTATACTTCAGTTATATATGAGACAGCATTTATGACAACAGTACATACTCGAAAGGCCTAAGGTGGTGAGCGTGGTGTTGTGGCACAGGGCCTCTGCCAATGCTATCCCACCCGTCTCTTCTAACCGGTTCCCTGGTATAATATATAAAAATGCATATCAGAGGCAGCTGTGGTCATTGATGTAATGCTGTAATGCCCTAATGGGCAAACCCTCGTTGAAACAGGTGCATACAGCCAAGATGAAGCTCGGTAAGGGTGGTGTTGTAGCGCAACGCCTCTGCCACTGCTATTCCTCCTTCGTCCCCCAACTGGTTTCCTGTGAAACATAATAATAATAGGTTAGCTTGTTGGGTTCGTTGATGAAACTCCTCGCTCTCGCCCTCTCTTTTTTGCCTCCACACCATTAAAACGCACCCTCGATGTTCAAGCAAGTGAGCGTGGTGTTGTGGCGCAAGTCCTCTGCCACTGCTTTTCCGCCCACAGCTCCCAGATATTGCCCTGCATTCCGTCAAAACGCATTGTGAACCATGGGAAGATCGACACCAAGTTTGCACCGTGTACGTACACGACAGGTTCACTTCTGTGGCGCCCGGCGGGATCAGCTGCTTGGCATGCATTGGTTGTTGTTTGCTGCGGTGGTGGTCCTTCTTCTTTGTTTTTTCATTTAACATCATTATGAGAAAAGTTATTAATGTATGAAGTTTTGCTGCACGTGAATTTGTCGTAAAACGTTAGACAAACGCTGGCCCAACACGTACGCTCCTCGATAGTAACTCTTTTTCGTGCTGTCTTTCTTTCTCTTTCGCTGTGTTTCTCTGCTTTGATGTCGTCGTAGACCTGTTTTTTACCTTGCTCCTCCGCCATTTCTTCGTTAAAACCTTTCTTTATCTCCTTGTAATAGAATATCAAACACCATTTGGACCCTTCGAGGTGTGCTTCTTCTTCCCCCTTGTCGAGTCTCCTTCCAATATCACCGAATAGTTGGAGGAGTGCGTCGTGCATCCAAAATGCAACATTCTCAAAGGAAGGGGTTTTGCCTAGTGATGGAGATATCGAGAGGTTAACACTTTGAAAAAAAAAGGGTGTTATTCACAAGCGAATGTTGAGGTCCTCTAATTCTTTCTTCAAGGCAGCCGCCACTTGCTCCCTCTCCTCCCTCTCCAATCCATTCAGGTACTCCCTCACCTTCCTCTCCCTCCTTCTCCTTTGCCCTTCTTCAAACTCCTCCACACTGCCAAACACATTCCCACCAGCAAGGTTGTGCGCACATCCCACCACGTGGCGATGGGCATCCCTGCCGCAGTCCTGAAGACACCAAGCACAAAAGGCAGCATTGCATCGACTGCATGTCAAGGCGAAGCATCCATCAAAGTCCACAAAGGCTTGATGGCAACGAGGACACTGCAAGGTCAGGATGTCCTCCACCATGCGCCGACCATGTCTCTGGACCGTGCTCTGCTTCTCCCACTGTTCTCGTTCATGCTCCAAGCGTTGTTGGAAGGCTTGTTCGCTCAAGAACTCTGTGGCTTTGCTTCGCACCTCCAGCAAGGCCTTCCTTCCCTCATCCTCCACATGGGCCATGAGTTGTTCCATGGGGAAGGGCTGGGCCGCACAGCCATTCACCAAACAAGGGACATGCCTTGCTCTCTCTGCCAACACGGCTGCTGGCATGTCCAACAAGGACACAGCCCATCCGTTCAAACATCCTCCACACACGAAATGACGTTCTGTTTCTCCTTTGTCTGGGCGTTGGCCATGTGGCTGTGGAGAGGAAGAAGGAGGGGGAAGGCATTGGAGGCCTTCATCCAGCCATTTCTCATCCATGCACACCACACATCGGCGGCGATCCCTCTCCGCCACCCGGTGCTCCACCAGATGAGTCCAGAGGAAGGGGTGAGAGAGGCATTGGCTGGCGGTGGGTCTCTTCCTTGCATCCAACTGCAAGACCTGGTGCAGCAAGTCTCGAAGATGAGGGTTGGGATGGGGAGGGATGGTGATCTCTTGCCCTTTCACCATTTCCATCAACGTCGGACGAGCTGGTCTCACCTCCCTTCCTCCTTCTCCCCTTTCCTGCCGTGTAGCAGCATAAGAAGAAACCGAAGGGTTTCGTTGTAGCTGGTTCATCCAGTGTTTTAAAAACCTCTCAGTAATCACTAAGGTGTTGTACTGTTCGAGATAATCGGTACCCGCAGAGGGATGCTGTAACAGCCAAAGTACGTAGGCCATTGTTTGTTGAAAGTTCTTCAACGCGCATTGATTGTTGGCGTTGACTGGGTCTGTGGCCCTGGTGGCGATTCCTTCCGTTAGCGTTTCGATTCGGTGCAATATCGCCATTAAAGGCTTCTGATACTTCTGCATCGATCGTACTTTGCCCAGGTAAAGCTGTTTCAGGTCGGACCTTAGTTGTGGCGAACCTTCGGCAGTCTGGGTGAGGGAGCGAGTAATATGAGCGGATGAAGGCAGAAGATGATGAGGAGTGGTGGCAATAGTGGATTGCGCAATCCACGTTGGCGCTTCCGCTTGCGCTCGAAGAGCAGGAACAGCAAAATGAAGATCGAACATGAGCAGTCCCCATGCAAAGACATCTGCCGCGGGTCCAACCTCTCCATTGCACACCTCTGGAGCCATGCACTGCCGTGTTCCTCCTCTCAAACTATCCGTCATGGTCATGGCTTCTGTGAGTGCTGTACCCGCCTTGCTGCTGATGTCGAAGTCTCCCAATAGGGCTTGCTGGTGACCTTGGCCTTCATCTCCTTCACCTTCTTTCACCTCTTGTGCGTAGGACTCTATGAAGATGCTTTGAGGTTTGACATCCCTATGAACGACGCCTTGACTGTGAATGTGTTGCAAGGCCAATAAAACTCCTCTTCCCGCCCTCTGCTTTTCTGCATCGCTTCGATCTCCTTCTCTTCCATTCTTCAACCATTCACACAGGTTGCCTCCGCTATAAAACAGCATGTGGATGTATCCTCTGGTGCCACCGTTACTACTTTGAACAAATGCTGCTTCCACTTTGACGATGTGTTCATGTTGCAATGATGCCAGCCTCTTTAGCTCCATCATGAAGAGTGAGTGGTCCACGTTCAAATCGAATTCCTTCAGCATGCAGGGCTCTCCTTGGAACTGGGCCTTCAGGACACGATGGCGGCCAGCAGAGGAGAGCACTTGGATGTGGTCGTAGTGGTCAAGGCGGCGATCCACTGCAATCAAGTCCAATGCTTCCAGGCGCAACTCTCTAAGGATGAAACGAAGCTCTGGGTGGCTGCTGTTGCTCAGGCTCACGAACTGCAAAACTTTGCTCTGTTTTAATGAATAAAGCGCATGAGCAAAGAAGAGAAAGAAGAACAACTACAGGAGAATATAATAGCAAACACCACTAACCTCTAACAAGGTCGCTTGTTGGTTCAATTGCTTTGTTACCTTGGCTAGTATGTCCTCTGTTTTTGCTCGCTCTTCTTTACCTTCGGCCGCGCCATCCACACCAGCCTGGGCATATCGCACCTTCTTCCAGGCCTCCTTGCAGGCCCTCTGCAGGTCGCTCAACTGTTGGTAGTCGAGAGGATGGGCCAGGATTCGCTCCGCTTGCATCTTCTCCCACAGCAAACCCTTCATCGTCACACTTTGTTCTTGGAGCTCTTCACACACCAGTTGCAAACCGGCGATAAGGTCCCCAATGCCTTGGTACAATTCATGCGCAGAGACACCGTCCAGGCCACGGCGCAGAAAGTCTTGTTCATTGTGGATGGCTTCCACCAAAGCGGCGGCATGATTGTCTTCCAACAATTGTTCTTCCTCTGGTGAACACCCTGAAACAAAGCCAACCAAAGTCAGTTCAAGTTGCTATGGGAAAAAGAGGAAACGTCAAGAGAAGAAAATAAAACCAGAGAAGGCGGATCCCAGACGTTGCAAGGCTTCGCCAATTCGTTTCGCTCGTCTCTCCGTTTCCTCCCCAAGTTCCTTCTGACGTGCTGCATGTCTGGCTTGCCACACTTGGAATCTTCTCAATGCTTCTTCTGCGCTTCGAAGCAGCCCGTCGTTGCCCTCTTTCTCTTTCTCCTTTTCTTTTTCCGTTTTTCTCCTTTTCTTCCTCTCTGGTTCTGTTGTTTTGTGCTTCCCTCCGTTTCTCTCTCCATCTTCTCGAGAGAAAATCCTTCTCAACTGATGTATCCAGTGCGTGCAGTCCTGATGCACCCCGGACTGTCCATGCCAGCCGCAAACTTCAAGACGTGCTGTAAGACCTGCTGGGCGTATCCGGATAAAGAGGAGCTTCGAGAGAGGCGTACAGCCTGAAGGGCGGCCCAGGCTGTTCCAACCGACTCGCCGTGCCCTTTCTCTGCTTCTCGTTTTCGTTTTAGCGGTTCTTCTCTTTGTGGTCTTTGTCTGCGTGCTTGCATGAGCTTCTCTATTTCCGTCCTAAAGTGCTTCGGAATACCGCCATAAAGCCACAGGGTGGTAAGCGTGACATTGTGGTGAAGGGCCTCCACCAACGCCTTTCCAGCGCCCGTGCCCAACTTGTTGCCTGAAGATATCATGACCAAAGAAAGATATCAGTAGGCATTACACCGGTGTACCACCACTTCTCTCCCTTCCTTCCGTTGAAGACAGTAGCAGTTACATACACGAAAGGTTTAACGAGGTGAGGGTGGTGTTGTAGAGCAAGGCCTCTGCCATTGCTTTTCCTCCTTCCTCCCCTAACTGGTTCTCTGCGACGAGCCCATTCAACAGAGAGCAAAATGTTGGTACTTGTACGGCTTGTGATGGTCACGAAACAGTTACGTACTCGAAAGGTTCAAAACGGTGAGGGTGGTGTTCTGCCGTAAGGCCTCCGCCACCGCTTTTCCTCCTTCGTTGCTCAACCAATTGCCTGCATGAGCAAAACAAACGAGTTCGTTTTGGTTATCTTCTTCCCCCGCTGCCTCCTTCAATCACAAACACGCAGGTGTACCTACCGGAAAGGTCCAAGTAAACCAGGGTGGTGTTCTGGCGTAAGGCCTCCGCCAATGCTTTACCGTCCGCTGGTCCCAAGAATCGACCTGCAAGAAACAACAACAACAACAACAACATGGTTCATGACAGGAGTTCACATCACCACAGCAAAGCAACAAGCCGCACGTGTAGACGTACATACCAGGCAGTTTTAGCTCCGTGGCGCCAGGCGGGATAAACACTTTAGTGCCACGTGAATGCATGTTGTGTCTGTCTCTCAAAACCAACAACTAAAAAGATGGAGGAGGTGAAACGTTGTTTTCCAGGTGGAGGAAAACAAAAAAGGCCAAAAGAGTTCCTCGAAAAAAAAAAACGTCTAAGCAGCTGTGTTCCTGCCTGGTACTTTCCGATGAAAACCAAGAGGTAGGATTGAAAGCAAAAGAAACGTCACAACAGTTTGGTGGTGGGCAACCAATAAGAGCCTGAAAAACGAAAATGATGGGTGTGGTTGTTACTGTGGCTGTTTGCCTCGTCAGCACGTGGAAACAAGAATGTTGAATTCATGGGGTACCTTTATATGGGGAATGAAGTCAATCATAATTATTCCGCACCAGCAACACAGCGATGCTGTTCTTCTGAAGCCTTGTTCACGTCTTTGGTGTGAACCACGTGGTGATGGTGTCGGGCCTGCTGGCACCAATGCAACGCACCTGAAACAGAGGCACTTCTTCCTTTCCTGCCTCCGCTCTTTTCTTCATCCTCCTCCTCTTCCTCCTCTTTCTCATTTTCGTCGCTCCTCTGCAGCGTTGTTATTGTCGTTGCCCTCTTTCTCAACTTTATCTCTTCTTCTTTTTCTTTCTCCTTCTCCTTTTCTCCTTTTTCTCCTTGTCTTCGAAGCAGGCTCAAAAGGTCCTCGTTGCTGTCGATGTATTCTCCTTCTTCTCCCATTCGCGGGGATGAAACGGTGGCGTCATCATCGTTGATGTTGATGACGCCGTCCATCGGAATGCACTCTTCTTCCAGCAATGCTGACAACCGCTCCACCAGATCTGCGAAAGAAGGTCTTTGTGATGGTTCCTCCTTCCAGCACCAACACATCAACTCCCACAATACATCCGGACAATTGTTTGGTCGTTCCAATGGCGTCTGTTCTCTTGTTTCTCCTGCTTCTGCTTCTCCTTCCTCTTTCTCCTCTTCTTTTTCTTCCTTTTCCTTTGCTTTCATCTTTTTCTTCTCCTTTTTCGTTTTCTTTTTTTGCTGCTTCTTCTTCTTGACCTTTGGCGATGTCACGTACCGCCAGTTGGTGCTACGATGGTTCTTCTTCATTCTCGCTTTCTTCGTTTTCCCGTTGGCAAAGGGATGGTGGGTAGGAAGAGGATCTTTCAACGTCCACAACTCCCAAAACGTCACGCCAAAGTCCCACACATCCGTCTTTTTCGAATAAACAAACGATGAGGAAGCCGAAGAAGAGGACGAGGAATAGGAAACGTGAAACACTTCAGGCGCGAGACAACGAAAGGGAATCATGTCCATCAACGTTCGGTCCTCCTCCATCCGAGTCACTCGCGAAAGACCAAAATCAGCCACCTTGCATACCCCTTCCTTCGAGATGAGAATGTTGCGAAGTGCCAAGTCCCGATGAACGACGCACTCCTCCAACGATTCGTGGAGATGGTGCATGCCTTGGGCGATGTGAAGGGCATATTGGGCCAAGCGACGGACGTTCTCCTGTTGAAGGTCTAACAGTTGTTGCGGTTCTCCGGAGGCGGTGAGGGAGAGGCAGCGACTGCTTTCTAGAAGCTCTCGTTCTAACTTTGTGCGAAGGTTTCCTCCATTCACGTATTCTAGATGAAAAACAAATATTAAGAAAACCAGAAGGAGAGGAAGAAGAAGAACAAGAACAAACCAGTCACAATCGAAAAAGGTTTTGTGGTGACGCCGACAAGAGCCACAACATTAGGGTGTGGCTTTAATCGCCTATTGTATGGGAGGAATGATTGTAAGCAAAGACGAACAGAAGAACGGAAAAGACAAGACGCACATCATGACGTTTGCTTCCTCTTTCAGCATGTTTAGGAACTGCATGTTCACGTTTTCTTTTGGCATCTTAACGGCTACTTTGCGACTGCCCCACCTTGCTTTTCTGACCAAGCCGAAATGACCTTCGCCAAGTCTTTTTTGCAACAGGAGGTCTGAAAACCTCACAACTACACAATGCGTTTGTTATTATGAGAAAGCGAAGAGCAGGTGAAGAAGGAGAGAATACGAAACTGGGAACTCCTTTGGAACTCAGTCGAGGAGTTGGACAATTATCCTCCACAGCAGGAAATAAATCTTGGAATGGAAATGCAACAGAGCACCGAATGTAACAATGGAGAATGGAAAGCTAACAGATAAGAACAATTATCGCAAGAGAAGAGAGAGAGAGATTACCAGGGTCGGCGGAATGAAGAAAGTAACGAATGGCATCGGAAGATATGTGATCAACAGGTGGCAACATCGCCTGCCAATGCAAACTCAACCTCTCTGCAAGCTCCGTCAAAGCACTAAGGTTGTCCACGCATTTTGCTTCCACTGCTTTATGAAATGCTGTCTTTCGACCAACTGTTTAAAAGGATCGTTTATCAGTTCTTTCGTTTTCAGTTTCTTCTTTCGTATAGTTAATCGGTACCTTTAAAAAAGTTATTCCATGTGGTGTTTCTATCTTTGATGGCAGCCTCACTTGGTAGCAGCTTTGCAAAGTTCTTCTTTCCAAAACTGGGCACGGAGCAAGCATAAAGAAACGGTGTGTTGCCAGCAGAGTCGCGACTGAACAACAGGTCTTCCCCATCGCTCAAAGCGATCATCATCACGCTCAGCGCGTGATGACTGAGATGCGAACGGGACACTGCAAAATGCAATGGAGTGCATCTGTATTCGATTGTTGTTTAAGTGAGAACAACAAAAGAAACAGCACAACGAACAGGAATATAGACAGAAGCAGAAGAAGACTAAGAAGAACAAGCTAGGAAGGAACAGAAGATTATACCCATTCTTGTCCACTTGTTTGATGGCTTCTCTCCATGCTTCTGATGAAGCAAACTGCTGTAAGATTTGAATGATGTGAAAACATCCATATTGCGCTGCAAAGTGAAGTACGTTTTGGTCATGTTTGTTCGTCAAGAAAAAGGATGGTTTCAGCGTAATCATTGTCCCTAACATCTTGTGTTGGGTTTTGTTAGTAGCGGAGTAAAAAAGAAAGAAAGAAGGAAGAACAAGCAGAATGAGAACGAGAACAAAGAAGATGGAGAAGGAGACAAGAAAGAAGCGATAAGAGAGATAAGAGAAACAAGAACAAACCATGAGACGATCTGCTGAAGGTTTCTTGCACGCATAGTAACATGCTGCAAAAGAGAAAAAACAAAGAGCGGTAAGTCTAATATAAGCAGAGCATACGCAGTAAGAAGAAAGAAAGAAAGAAAGAAAGAAAGAAAGAAAGAAAGAAAGAAAGAAAGAAAGAAAGAAAGAAAGAAAGAAAGAAAGAAAGAAAGAAAGAAAGAAAGACAGAAAGAAAGAAAGACAGAAAGACAGAAAGAAAAAGCAGAAAGCTTAAACGACGACAACGCAGAGAACAAGAAGAGGCGCTGCGTTACCAAGGGTAAAGGGAGAGAAGCCCTTAGCATTAGGCACGTCCACAAGGTCCACACACCGCCTATCCTTCAACAAGTACAGCCACACCCTCGGGTTTCCCCCTTTGACCGCCGAGTGAAGCAACAGGTTGCCTTTTTGGTCCTTCATCAAGCGTCTCCGGTGGCTCAACGCGGTCTTGTTGGAGAGAAAGAGGGCCGGGCCTCGGCCGCCGGAGCGGAGGGCCTTTTTGAGGTTAATGAGATCGCCCTCGCGGGCCAAGGAGTGGATGTGCTCCGCAATGAGTTGATCTTTCTTGCTTTGCTTGGTCCACGATTGTGGCGTACTGCCTTTGCGGTTCATCATCTTTTTCTTTTTCCGTTTTTTTGTTTTGTTTGTTCTGTCTTAGAACTATAACGCCTACCAATAGGAAATCAAAGATGCTACAAAATCAAACTGATTGGTCGATCTCTAATCAACATCTTGCACGTATCATTTTTCATAACAAATCATCTACTGATCAATCTGATCATGACGTCAGAGCTACCGCAAACTTGTAAAGTTGACGTCAACCGGTCCTTATATAAGGAAATTAATATGAACGGTTGCCCTGATCTGACCGATCAATTCATTTTTTTTTATTTGGCTGAAATGAACGTTTCCTTCCCGCCTCTGTCCCTTCGTCGTGTTCTCCTCGTTTCTTTAAGAGAGAAAAGAAAAAAAAAAAAAAAAAGAAACCATGCGGACAAATCTCGTCGGACGCTGCTGCTCTACTCTGAGGACTTTCTCGTTCTCAAACCCTTCTTCTTCTTCTTTGCACACCTTTCAAGGCTATAGGCTACCTCTCGCTTTGCTCCTCCTCCTCTTCTTTGGCGTTACCACACGAGCGAAAGCCGAGGAAGAACGTTTCACGAGCCCAGTCGATGTGGTTGCCGCAAACCAACTGTGGGGCGTCGGCTTCCGTGAGTCGGCTTCTTCTCGTCGCTCTTACCAACCACAACAAACCAGAGAGGAAACCAGCGTGTTGGACGAACCTTTTGCCTCGCAAACAAACCTAACGGCTTTCACCGGCGTTCAACCCGACTTTGAGATCTTCTTCCTCAACGAACAGCTCGAACGAACGACCGAGCGCTTCGTCCTCAAATACGGCTCCCTCCAAGAGGTCACCAACGACCAAGAGCCAACAGTTGTGTTTGGCCCCATTGACTTGAACGAAGACGTCCCCGTCACCGTTGTGGGCCCGGTGGTCGTCGAAGAAGAGAAGAGCGTGAACGGAGAGCTAAAGTTGACCAAAGAGAACTGGATTCGTTTCGAGGTGGAAGCCGCTGAAGACACCTTTGAAGACAGCGGTGATAGTGAACCGGAAGGCTTTGAGAGAAAAGGAGGCACTTTTATCATACAGTACGTGATATTTGAGGACGGGAACGACAACGTGCCGTTGGGAGAGACGGTCAACGACACCATCGCTATCCCGGCGTTGACCTCGAAGGTCTACTTTATCGTGAGAAACTGGACGTTCTCTGAGGAACCTAACACCAGCCTTCAGGTTCTTCTCACCTCTTTCTTCTGTCTTTTCTTTTTTTCCTGCTGCTTCTCTCTTCTTCTCTTCTTTCTGTCTTTTAATAACGACTATGGAATGTGACACAAGGTTACTTTGACGTTTGTTTCCATTGGAACCAACGGAACTTCAACAGTGGACAGCGTTGATGAGAACGGCGGAGGGGACTTTTCTCTAGGCGAAAGCATTTTTGGCATTCGTTCTCGTTTCTTGGAGGAAGCCGAGGTGGATGGCACACTGGTTCCTATACAAGTAGAATCTACTGTTATTGAAGGTAAACTAACTGTTCATCTTTCAACCTTTCTCTTCTGCTTATTTGTTCCCTTTTTTTTCTCTCTCTCTATCTCTTTTGCTTTCTTCTGCTATTGTATGAAACAGTGGCCGACGGTTCCCAGGTTCAAGTGGTGTTAACGTTTCCTCGCTTCACCGAGGCTCTCGTCTACGATCCCGACTTTAGCGTTTTAGTGGGCCAACCGCAAGACGATGGCCAAGATCAAGGCAAAGATGACAATGATGGCTTCTGTTGCAGCAGTGGTGGATTCATCGCTGCCGTCACTGTCTCTGTCGTTGTTGTTGTTCTCATAACCATTGGAATCATTGTAGGCGTTGTGTTTAACGGTAAGATAAGGACCATCCGCACGAACAAGTTTCTTAGCAAAGAGGGTAAAGGTAACGTTACAAAACAAAAAGCTGGTCCTGCTGCACTTTGTTTGTATATGTTTTGTTTATGTTTTCTTAACGCTCTTTTTTTCTTTGGATAGGAATGGTGAGCATTGGGATGGACCTAGATGCCGGCGAGGTGGAGCTCTAGCGTAGACTCTTCTCTTGTATGCCATGGCTTGCAAACACTTGAACGAAGGGAGTTGGAGTCAGTTAGTTGTCCTTTCTTTATTTATTCTTCATATTTATTTTTTGTCCTCACGTGCAACGCAACTCCCATATTTATCTTTTGTAAAACCTGTTTTATTTGACCTACTTGCAGTATAACAACGAAACTCGCTTCATCCAACAATGCAACATTCAGCATTTCTCCAACGAAAGAAAGAAACCTTCATAGTCGACATAAATTCAAGAACAGATCATCGAGGCAGCAGAAAAATAGACCATTTTCTGCACGATTGGTCCTGTGGTGTGTCACACAAAGGAGCTCTAAATGTGCTCCATTTGACCTGCAATGGACCACAAAAAAAGAGGCTTAAAGGCCTGCGTGCGGAGAATGGAGAAGAAGGAACCCCAGTACGACGGAGCGCTCGTTGGCAAACGGTTTTTGATCACCGGCGGCGGGGGTTACTTTGGCCATCGTCTGGGTAAGCGGTTGGCGGCCTGCGGCGCTGCCGCTGTAATCCTATTCGACATTCGGCCGCCGACTTTGTGGCACAACCGCCCGGAAGGAAAAGATGAAGATGAAGAGGTTATTCTTTTCTTTCCAATTCTTTCTTGCATTCTTTTTTAGAAAAAGATGTGTTAACGTCAAGAGTAAAATAAAAAGAATAGCAAGAAACACTCAAGTTTGTGACAGGCGATCTGCGGGACTTCAAAGCTGTCAGAGCGGCCGCTGAAGGAATGGATGCTGTGTTTCACGCCGCCTCTTTCGGCATGAGCGGCAAGTGCGTCGACCTTTGCTTCTCTCTTCTTGGCCTTCTTGTATTTGACCTTCGCTACTTCTTTTCTGCTCTCTCTCTCTCTCTCTCTCTCTCTCTCCCTGCCTCCTCCTTCGCTTCTTCTTTCTTCTTACTCGTTCTCTGCTTCATTCTTGATATTCTTGTTCTTCTTGTTCTTCTGCTCCTTCTCCTTCTTCTTTCTTCTTCTTCTTTTAAAAAGAGACCAACTGGACAAAGCACGGATCATGGCCATCAATGTAGGTGGCACCGAACACGTCATCAAAGCATGCCAGGAGGGCAACGTCTCCGCTCTGGTATACACCAGTACCACCAACGTGGTCTTTGCTGGCAACGAGCTTCACAACCAGGACGAGAGCCTTCCTTACCTCCCTCTCGACCGACACGTCGACTATTACTCTCGCTCCAAGTGCATTGCTGAACAGCTGGTCCTTCAAGCAAACGATTCTTCTTCTTCTTCTTCTTCTTCTTCTTCTTCTTCGCTTAAGACTTGCGCCATCCGACCAGCAGGTATTTATGGAGAAGGAGAGGAGAGACACCTGCCACGGATTGTGGAAATGATGGACAAAGGGTTGTTCTGCTTCACGATAGGACGGGCCGATTCCAAGGTGGAATTTGTCTATGTGGACAACCTGGTCCATGCCCACATCTTGGCGGCAGTGAAGCTGTTGAAGCAAAATAAGAAGAAAGAGGAGAAAGAGGGAGAGGAGAAGGATATAGGAGGAAGAGCGTACTTCATTTCGGACTGGGAACCGATAAACAACTTTGAGTTCTTTCGGCCGTTGTTGGAAGGATTGGGCTTTCGGTACCCATCCTTGAACCTGCCCACCTGGCTCATGTACTACGTTGCCTTCTTTATCGAGACTATTCATTGGTAACCTTGCTTTCCTGTCGTTTCTTTCTTCTGCTCCCTCTCCACCCTCTCACATACTTATTCTTCTTCTGCCCAAAAAGGCTCGTCGGTCGCTTCTACAACTTCCAGCCGCTTCTCACAAGAGCAGAGGTCTACAAAGTGAGCGTCACGCACTACTTCAAACCGGACAGAGCCCGGGCGGAGCTCGGCTATCATCCATTCATCACAACAGAAGAAGGCATGAAGAGGGTGGTTAACCATTATCGTGCGCTGCGCGGTCAGAAACAACAATCCAAAAGCAGCAGTACCTTCTCTTTCTCCCTCTTTGTTCTGGCTTCTCTTGGTGTGGCTGCACTGTCTTGTTGGTTTGCTTTCTGAGTTTTGTTTTTCTTCTCCCAGTTGCTCTGTAGCCAAAAAAAAAATAATCTTTTTTTTTTGTGTGTGCAGTTACAAACACTTTTGTACATATCTTCTCTTCTTTCTCCTTCATCACTCTTCTCCTTCATCGCATGACTTTCGTTCATGCCTGTTCAGCAGAGCCAGAAACCACCCAGCCAAAGTCTTGCATGAACTCCTGCAACCCCAACGAGAACCCGTACGGACTCTCCTTCCACTCCCTCTCCACCCTCCCGCCAAACCCCTTTGGCACCGAGCAGCCCGTCCTTCTGCCCCTGAACTCCAACCTTGGCTCCTCTTTCCCTTTCCTCCCCCTGCTCTCGGTTTGGCCCTCTTTGAGCACCTTCCACTGAAACTCTCCCTCCCAATCGATTTTGCTGCCCTCTGCCCCTGGCTCTTCCTTGTGGAACCAAACGTGGCTGGAGCCGTCCTCCCGCAGGGCGATGGTCTCCTGGTACTTGGCTGGTGCGGTGCCCACGGCCCAGTGCTCCTCTGCTGGCGAGGTGATGGTCTTTCGGTAGGTTCCTGGCTTGAGCTCCATTCTTCTTATCCCAACACGTTGTTGTTTGTTGTTTGTTTGTTGGTTTTTTTTTTTTCTAAGGAGGGGGAAGGAGAAGGAGTCTTTCTGTGTGTTTACCAGTTTTGGTTTTAAGAAAGCAAAGAGGAAATCGTTTGGAGAGAGGCCCGTTCGTAAACTCACACACCGCCTCATTCACTTTTGGTGGTGGTTTATGCACGTGCATTTTGCGAGATTTCCTCCTTTTCCACCGCCGAATTAGTCCGTCCGCTATTTTTGTGGACATTCATGCCAGTCTACAAAAAATAGGCAAATGAAAATTCAAACGTGGCATTTTGTCTAGACAAATGAAAATTCAAACGTGGGAGGGCTCGAGATCAAGTGCTGACATTTCGTCGAAATTACTAGAAGGGGGAGAGGCGACGAAGGAGGAAAACTCCAAATGGCCACCACCCACCCACCCACCCCCATAAAATTGGGGTGTGTGGCGTCAACTCTTTCTCTCTCTCTCTCTCTCGAAGGCCTCGACACAAACCCACAAACAAACAAAAAAAGCATATTTTAACCAACCAACGCGCACATAAGAAGAAGATGATGATGGGCTCAGGACAGCAAACGACGTGGAGCACCGACAGCAGCGGAACCGCCTCGTGGTCGCTGAGCACGCCTCGCGGGAGGAGCATGAACGCAGGGCCTTCGCCTCCAAAGAAAGGACCGCCAAAAGTGGAGCTTCACGTTTCGTGCAAGTACGTTAGCGTTCTCGCTGCTCGTTTCTTTTTTTTTTAACGGCCCTGCTACTCCAGAAAACTTGCTGACATGGACGTGTTCTCAAAGTCTGGTAGGCACTTTGTTTTTCGTTCTCCACTCCTCTCTCTCCTTCTCTCTTCTCTCTTCTCTCTTCTCTCTTCTCTCTTCTCTCTTCTCTCTCTCTCTCTCTCTCTCTCCACCAGTCTTTGCTTCCTTGTTGCTTGTTCGCTCTGCTCTTACACCATATTTGCGCAACACAAAAAGATCCTATGGTGGTGCTTTACGTGCCCAAGGCAGAATTTTCAAACAAGTGGACTGAGTTTGGACGCACCGAAATGATAAAGTACAATTCTCTTCTTTTGTGTCAAGACTTTTTTCTTCTTTGCTCTATCTTCACTTTTGTGTTTGCTTTCGTGTGGTTTTTCTATCTCATCCTTGATGGCTACTGTTCTTTGGTTTTAACTGTCTTGTCGTAAACCTTCATGGCAAAACAACATAGGGACACTTTGAATCCAAAGTTTGTAAAGTCGTTTGTGATGGAGTACCATTTTGAAAAGATTCAGAAGCTGCTGTTTAAGGTTTACGACATCGACCATGAGAACGCCCCTCTGTCCAAGCAAGACTACATTGGCTATGCCGTATGATCATTCCTCTCTTCTGTCCTCTTGTTCTCATTCATGCTCCTCTAATTCTTGCGTTCTCTATTTTTTTTTCGTCCTCTCTTCGCTGTGACTCTGTTGTTCCACTTTCTATTAAAAAGGTATTTCGTTTGGGAGAACTAATGACAGCGAAAGGACAAACCATTAGCCGAACTCTTTTGTAAGCTCGAAACCACTCCTTCCTCCTTTGTTTATGGCTCTTTGTTTGGGAGTAACAACGAGCTTATTTTTTTCCTTGTCTACGCAGGAATACTGAACACCCGAAACGAAAGAATGGAGATATTATTATATATGCGGAAGAGCTCAATGACCCGCTCACTAAACAGGATTTAAGCAATGTAGATGTACGCAGCAAAAGAGTCAAACTGCAGCGGCAATACATCTCTTTCACGTTTCAAGGACGAAAGTTGGATAAAAAAGACTTGTTCGGAAAATCAGGTTCAGTTTCGTTTCTTTGTTTCTACGTTTCTCTCTTTTTTTCTTTTTGCTTCATTAGTTCTTTCTCGTTTCGTCATCTTTCTTCTTTCTTCTTCACTGCATCTTATCGACTTGTGGTTCCTAGATCCGTTTTTTGTAGTATTGAAAGCAAGAGAAGGAGGCGAACTGGTTCCTGTATACAAGTCTGAAACAATCAAAAAAACACTGAATCCAAACTGGAAAGAGTTTACCATGAAAGCATTGGAGCTCAACAACGGAGATGACCTTCGCCCAATCACTATTCAAGTCTGGGATTGGAATCGAAGGTAGGCTTTCCTCTTGTTCTTCTTGTTCTTCTTCATTCTTCTTTCTTCTAGTTCTTCTTCTTCTTGTTCTTCTTCTTGTTCTTGTTCTTGTTCTTCTTCTTTTTCTTCTGCTTCTGCTTCTTTTTCTGCTTCTTCTTCTTGTTCTTCTTCTCCTTCTTATTCTTCTTCTTCCTCTTCGTCTTCTTCTTCTTTTGCTTTTTCTTCTTTTGAAGGTCTTTTTTTGTTCTCTTCTTAAACTACTCAATGCAGCGGATCACACGAACTTATAGGCTCTGTAACCACTGACACGAAGGAACTTCTCTCTAAGAAAGAATTTGGTATCATCCACCCAGACAAAAAACAAAAGAAAGCCAAAAAGAAAAAGCACTATTCCAACTCAGGTGAATCTCGCCTCTGTGTACTCTCTCCTGTTCCCGAATTCTTACTTTATTTTTCTAACAGGAACACTCATAATTGAACAAGCGTACTCTCATGCCAAAGAAAAAGTTGTGGAGAATCCTTATTATGGCTTTAACCCACACAGTTTCCTCGAGTACATAATGGGAGGTTGTCAAATCAATCTTATAATTGCAGTGGATTGGACCAAGTCTAATGGGGAACCTTGCCGCCCTTATTCTCTTCACCATATTGACAAGTCAAGAGTACGTTTGATATTTTGATGTTCCTTCAAAGTTGTCACGCTAAATTTTATTTTGAATAGCAAAAACCAAACGATTATATGCAAGCCATTAAGTCCGTCGTATCTATTCTTTCTGACTACGACTCTGACAAACGTTATCCGGTAGTCAATTTCGATATATTTGTCTTTTGTTTTGATCTAAAACTAAACGCTAATGTTGTCAAAAGGTGTTCGGATTTGGAGGAAAGAAAAAGAATAAAGTTGTCACAAGTCACTGCTTCGAGCTAAATGGCAATAAACAAGATGTACGATCTGCCGTCCTTCTTTCTGATACTTTTATTTTTTGAGCTTCTTAACATACATTTTTCTTCGCCAGCCTGAAGTTTTTGAAATAGACGGTGTGCTGAAAGCATATAAAGCAGCATTTAATCATTGGGAACTTTCTGGCCCTACAAACTTTGCTGAGGTAGGCTTCATCGTTACCTTTTGATAAGACTCTTATGTCTTTTGTTTCCTTCTTCTCAGTTCGTTTTGCTCATACGTTCACTTAGATAGTAGACAAAGCAGCTTCATTTGCGAGAGACAGCGTAAACAAAAAACAGCTCTCATATTATATTCTCCTCATCCTTACCGATGGTGTGATTTCGGATATGCCAGCCACCACCCGAGCCATTGTGGAAGCCTCTTCTTTGCCGCTTTCCATTGGTATTTATTTTCGTTTGGTTTTCAAGTGATGTTAACTTATCAACGTATTTTGCTGTGTCCATCGCAGTTATTGTTGGAATTGGCAATGCTGACTTTTCCAAAATGGTTTGTTTATGTTAAAATGTAACTCATCGCTTATTATACTGATATTTTCTTTTACAGGAAGTGTTAGATGCTGATGATAAGCCACTCGTTCATAAAGGGAGACCGATGGAACGCGACATTGTTCAGTTTGTTCCTTTTAAAGACTACAAGAATCATCCAGAAAGGTTGGCTGAGGAGACTCTAATGGAAATACCTTGGCAGCTTACGTCTTTCATGGCTGTCAATGGCATCGCTCCTCCTCCTATCCCTTATTCTTCTGGTGCTGGTCCTTCTTCTACTTCTATGTACCCGTCACAACAGCCGATTATGATGCCACTACAGCAGCTGCAAATGTATCCACAGCAAGTAAGAAATCTAACTCATGTGTTCGCTCTCGTTCTCGCACTCTCTCCTTGTTTCTCCACTTCTTGCTATGTTGGTCTCTCGCTCCTCGGTTCTCTTTTTCTTTTGCGTTCATTTCCGTACCTCTTGTTCTCTTGCATCTCCGAATTATCATTGTTAACATTGAGCGAATGAACCAACAAAGCAATTCAATCCTTCGATGAGTGCTGGTTATCAAGGAGGATCAATGCCACAATACACAGCCGTACCCATGATACCCCTTCCTCATGGAATGCAGCAGCAACAGCCACAACCTCAAAACGGCGCTTATTTTGTACCTCAACAGCAACAACCACCTCTACAACAAGCGCCAATGCAACAACATAATGGATATCCTTCTTCTGGGCAAAGTAGTGTCGTGATGGTGCCACAAAGTGGATATGGTGCTGCTCCTTCTCAAAACGGATATCCTTCACAACAACAAATGTCCCCACGTTTTATGGATGCACAGCAGTCATCGCAGATGCAACAACAACCGCCGCAATCACTACAGCACCCACAATCGCAACAACCATTGGCATCTCAGGTTCTATTCGCTTTTCATTTCCCTTCCTTCTTTCTTCTGCTCTCGTCTTTCTTCTTTTGCGCTCTTCATTTCATGAATTGCATCTTGCTTTTGCTTCTCTCTGCACTTCTAGCCTAACCTGCTTCTCCAATTCTCTTGTTCCTGTTCTCTTTTTTCAGAGCAACGCAACCGAGCTAGACCCACAACTCTACCAACTGTTGGAACGATTGGGCTATTTGAGCTTCGCGGATGTGTTCCTGAAGGAGCGGTTGACCTTCGAGGCCTTGACAGAGTTCGAGAGGGAAGACATGAAGGAACTCGGCTTGCCGGCAGGCCCTCGCATCGCCATCTACCGTGCGCTGCACCCATAAGAAGCTGTGATAGCCTTATATAGCCTTTTTGTCGACATGATCTGTTTTTTGATATGTGATTGGCTTTGAAGTTTACTGTAAAGATCAAAATTAAACTGTAATTTTTGTCGACATGCGAAAGAAGGAAGAAGGAAGCGTGAACAAGCGGAAAGCGGAAAGCGTAAAGCGTGAACAAGCGAGAGAGAAAAAAAACAAGGTATACGCAGTCTATTTTTAAACTTTGTGCACAAAACAAAAAAAAACAAAACTTAATCGAAGATATCTGCTTTAGGCGTGATCTTCCTTGATGAAGGCAGCACAACGTTCGGCAAGCATGGTGGCAGTGCCAGAGGGGTGAGTGGGCACCACGACGGGCATGACGGAGCAATCCACCACCCTCAGGTTGTCCACGCCGAACACGCGGAACTCCGAGTCCACCACCGCCTGATCGTCGTTGTTGGCCCCCATCTTGCAGGTTCCGGCCATGTGGTACCACGCTCCAACGTTGGAGCTCAACCACGTGCGGATCTGAGCATCCGTGGCTCCCTGGGGAATGGCAGAGCCAGGAGAGGCCTCGAAGGCCTCGAAAGAGGCCATCCACTCCCTCACCTTCTTGAACGCCCAAATCATGGGATCCAGGTTGTCCACATCCAAGTTGAGCTTCATGTCCACGCGGTCAGTCGGCTCGGAGGTGCGCAGCTTGATCTCTCCCACTTGGGCTCCACGAAGCTGAACGATGTAGCCCACCAGCAGGTTGTTAGGGAGAAGGCCCCAGGCGAGCTCGATATCAACGTGGTCGCCGTTGTATCCGGAGGACAAGAAGGCCACACGCACGGAGCTAGGGGCGGGCAGAGCAGGGGCAGAGGGCACCACGTAGGCGAAGCTCATGACGGCATGGTCCTGGAGGTTCTGCCCGACACCGGGAAGAGAGGCCACGGGCTCGATGCCGTGAGGAGTCAGGTCGGAGGGATCACCGATGCCGGAGAGCATCAGGAACTTGGGGGAGTTGACGGGACCCAAGCTGACGATCACTTCCTTCTTGGCCCTGATCTCCAGCAGGGTGGTCCCATCCACCAGCACGCGAGCACCCACCACCTTGGCGTTCTCTCCCGGCCTGCTCCGTCCATAGATGAGGTTGAGGGCGGTGGTCTTGGGGAGCACGTCCAAGTTGGGGCGAGAAGGTCCCTTTTGGATGTACTCGGTGTAAGTGCTTTGACGCTGGCAAGGGCCAGAACTACCGTCACAAACGTCCCAGGTCAAAGAACGTTGCATGGGCCAGATGCCCACTTGGCGCTCGGAGGTAGCATAGTCCACGCCTTGCTCCACGCCAAAGATCTCAGCTTGCTTGGCAGCGAATGGAGCCACGGCGGTGTCGTTGGGGTCCAAAATGACAATGTCGATGGGTCCGTTCCTTCCGCGGTCAGGGGAGGAGCTGTCCTCGGGCTTTACACGCTCGCTCTTCTTGAAGAAGGGCAGCAGCGCCTCGTAGCGAAGGGAATCGTCTCCCACCAGTTCGGCCCACTCGTTGTAGGCTTGAGGACCTCCTCTGCCCCAGAAAGAGCCAGAGACGGCAGGACCTCCTCCCAGAGCTCGGGGCACCACCGTGGGAGTGCTCTGCCTGGCCAGCAGGGTCTCGATGGTGTGGAAGTGCTCCACAGGGAGCAGCTCGATGGGTACAGCAGGGATGACGCTGTTGACAGTCGGCACGACCACAGTGGGATCTCCGCTCTCGTCCTCTCCGCGCTCCACCAAGAGAACGGAGTGGTGGGGGTTCTCAGCCAGGCGAGCGGCCACGGCGCAGCCGGCGGTGCCTCCGCCCAAGACGATGAAGTCGTAGTTGCGGCGAATGTCCTCCACCTTGGCGCGGTGAGCGGAGACGCAGCTGCCGAACACCGCCAGGAGAACGAGCAGTGAGGCAAAGAGAAAGCTGGCTTTGCCCATTGTTGTTACAATACCAAAAAAACAAAAAGTACAGCAAGGTATTACTAGTAGTAGTACAAACAGGTAAGTAAGGTTGTGTTCTGTTCTGTTTAGCGGTTTGAAAAAGAGCTCCGAAAAACAACCGGTTCAGTTGGCCTTTTGTTTTCGTAACCAGCCAGCCTGGTGTCCAGTGACCGCTGGCGAAAAAAATCGTGCTCCGGTTGCTTTTGTGTTTACCGGTAAAACGTAAGCGCAGGGCCGCCAGTAGGAGCAATGCTCCCCCGTATATTAAATGCTATAATAATGTTCCTATTGGTCACCATGGAGTAATAATATCAGCTGTCTGTGCCCGTTTACGTTTTAGGAAGAACGTTACCTTGTATGGTTGCTGACGTTTTGCTTTCCTGCTCGCAAGCCACCCTACCGGTCCGGCATCCAAGAGAGAAAGATACTGTCGATAAAGAAATGCAATTGTTTTGTATGGGAGAAAGAACAAAAAAGAACCGAAAGACATCATGAAGCCGCCAAGCCGTTGTTGGTGTGTCGCAAGCGAGTTACGTACTTTGCGTCAAAGGTCACCTTCGAGACTTGTTGCACCAGGTCATGCAGTTGGATGCAAGGAAGAGACCCACAGCCAGCCAATGCCTCTCACCCCTAGCGCTGGACTCATCTGGGAGGGTGGCTGAGAAGCAAAGGCTGATAGGAAGACTCTTGGTTTTTTTACCTTCTGAAGCTGATCGACCTCACGCATCGCAGGCGGTGATTGCAGCGCACCGTGTTCTGTGGCGTGGACTGGTTCATCGAACCTGCCTGGCTGGCTTCGCCCCTCTTGAACGAAGCTACCAAGCAGGAAGAGGACTCCTCCCGTTTCTTTTCCTTTTACTTCTCACCCTTGATTGCAGGGTGGAGCACTGGGGCTTGGCTTCGAAAAGCGACGGCGCTGACTTGCAAGCATTTCAAGCGCTGCTGATGGAATCGACCACTGCGTGTCTCGCCGCAATCATCCACGACGTTGCCAAGTTCCCTCTTTGCACGCGACTCATCATTTCTGTGCTGTTTGCTTCCTCGGCGGGACCCACTTTACGCTTGTTGAACCAGTTATGGTTTAAAAAAAAAACAAAACCCAAAGTTGGTTGTGGATGAAAACCTGAGAGAAACCGACCGGAACAACCCAAGAAAAAACCAACCAGGTTGGAGCACCACCCACGTGGGTGGAGAGGCTGACCAACCACAACGGGGCTCCCTTTTTCTTTTGGTAATGCACTATAATGATGCGTTGTTGCTTATAACAGTCAAACGCACAAAAAAAAAAAAGAAGGGAGAGCAGGATGCTATGGGTGAGACCGCTGATGCTGTTGCTTTGTTGGCTCGTCGGTTCGTGCCACGTGCTCCTGGCTGCAGCTCACTATGGAGTGGTTGAGGGCTTTGGTGGGGGTGAAGGAAGAGGAGGAGGATGGCATGGCATGGAGGAACCTGAAGGGTTGCTCAAGGGGGCAACCAGGAGGGCAGGGCTCACGCTGTCGTTGGGCTGGTGGTTATTGATTGCTCTGGTGCTGGTGTTGATGTCAGCAACTGGCTTCAAAAGAGGTGTGATGCGTCTCCGTTTTTTTACTCGCCTCATGTCGTACATCATCTTCTCTTTTTCAGTTTTTCTTCTTCCCCATCTTCTGCTTCTTTAATCTTCTTCAGGTCTCACACCAAACACGGACCAAAAAGGGCTCCGATACCACAGGCTACGTTCCGTAAAGCTCACTCCAGCCGAATGGGGAGCAGCCATCGGGTTAGATGAAGCCAAGCCCAGCCGGCAGCTGTGGAAAGAGCTGGCCGACGGGAGGAGGCCCTTCTCTGCCACCGATGGGCACCGCTCTGCTGTGAGGGAGCTCGCCAAAGTTGCCTTTTTATCTGAGTGCAGAGAGGAAAGCGTTACAGCGTACTCTTCTGTCTCTCTTTCTCTGTATGTTGTCTTTCTTGTTACTTCTCTGTTTAACAAGTTTTTTTAAAAAAAGGCTATCAACGGCTCTGAGAGTTCGGAAAGGGTATGACTGGTTGGACGGCTCGCCAGACTTGTTCCTCCAGAACACTTTCAACGGAGACATAGAAGGCATCGTTTTGGTGGTGGAGCGCTGCCGCTGGGATGATGCGAAGGACTGCGTAAAGCTACAAGCACAGTGCTTCATGTATCTCTATGGAGCACATTACTGCCATCTCTTACTTATCAGACGGACACCATCGGTAAGCAATGATAAGCCATTGTGTAGTTTCATGTCTCTCTGTTTTCTTTTTCTTTCTCTTTCAACACACATTCCCTTGGTATCATTATATATGTTATTATAGGCAGTGCTGGATGAAAAAACGATCCACCGTAAACCTTGGTATTGCGAGAGGGCTTTGCAGGACCTACAAAAGTTCAGACATGCGCTCCTGCATCAACGCCAACCTTCCTAAAGTGAGCCCAAGGTTGGCTTTGTACATACAACAAAAACTAAAAAATAAATAAAAAAGAAAAAAGAAAAAGAATATTCAAAATAAATAATTCAGGTGTTACGTCATTGTATTCTATATTAAGTATTGTATGACGTGTGTTTAAACTCCCCAAATGATCGAGATCAAACACGTCAGTTATTACTATTTCAGGTAAACGTGACGTATGTGATAAAACATTTTTTGTGGACAAACAAAAAAAAATAAAGTTTTGCTTCCCTCGATGCAAAGCAGCAGTGCCAGTGCCTCCGCTCGTCTCCCCTTGTTCATCATGCTTCCTGTCCCTTCTTCTTTCTCTTCGGTTCGTCCGTGCAGGCTCGCTGCAACGGCCACTCTCACGAAGCGATGCCTCGCCACGACAACCCCTCTGCTCTCCACTTGCCTTCGAACACATCGAAATCAACCTCAATCCTTCTCCACGCTTCGACGACGCTTTCAACCGAATCGTCTCCTGCCCTCTTTGGCTTCACCTTCTTTTTCTTCGTCTGCTTCTTTCTTCACGAAACGAACCTTTGTCACCAGCCAACGAAGAAAGGATGAGATCTCTCCCACCGCTGAACTCTCGCCAAAGGAAGGCCCGCCCGCCGCCACCAAATCTGGAGCGAGCAGCAATCGTACTCTCATCTTTGAAGCGTCGCAAGAGCAGTTCCAAGCTCAGGTCCTCATTCCCTCCGGTCAAGTTCCCGTCATAGTCGATTGCTACGCTGAGTAAGACTTCCTTTCCTTCCTCTTCTCGTTCTGCTTCTGCTTCTGCTTCTGCTTCTTGTTGTCTTATGTTGTTCTTGTTCTTCTTGTTCTTGTTCTTGTTCTTGTTCTTGTTCTTGTTCTTGTTCTTGTTCTTGTTCTTGTTCTTGTTCTTCTAGTTCTTCTTCTTCTTGTTCTTCTTGTTCTTCTTCTTCTTGTTCTTCTTCTTCTTGTTCTTCTTCTTCTTTTTCTTCTGCTGCTGCCTTTCTCCCCCTCCTTCCTTCTCCCTAACATCTCTCTCTCTCTCTCTTTCTCTCCCTCCCTCCCTCCCTCCCTCCTCCCTCCCTCCCTCCCTCCCTCCCTCCCTCCCTCCCTCCCTCCTCCCTCCTCCCTCCCTCCCTCCTCCCTCCCTCCCTCCCTCCCTCCCTCCCTCCCTCCCTCCCTCCCTCCTCCCTCCTCCCTCCCTCCCTCCCTCCCTCCCTCCCTCCCTCCTCCTCCCTCCCTCCCTCCCTCCTCCCCCTCCCTCCCTCCCTCCCTCCCTCCCTCCTCCCTCCCTCCCTCCCTCCCTCCCTCTCTCTCTCTCTCTCTCTCTCTCTCTATTCTCGCTCTCCCTCTCTCTCTCCCTCTCTCTCCCTCTCTCTCCCTCTCTATTCTCTCTCTCTCTCTCTCTCTCTCTCTATTCTCCCTCTTCTCTTTCTCTTTCCTTCCGTATAGTTGGTGTACGCCATGCAAGACCTTGACGCCTGCCTTAGAGCAAGAGGTCAAACGCCTCAACGGCCGCGTGCTCCTGGCCAAGCTTAACACTGACCACAACCAAGCCCTCGCCCAACAGCTCGGCGTGACCAACCTCCCGACCGTCTTTGCTCTCTACCAAGGCAAGCTGGTGGACAGTTTCATGGGCGTCCTCCCAGCCGATCAGTTGAGAAAATGGGTGGACAGGGTGGGAGGCATCGCCGGAGAGTTGGACCATTTGGCCTCAGCGGAGGAGCTCTTTGAGGAGGCGGAGCAGAGGCTGAAGGAGGGAGATATCACGGGGGCGGCGGAGGCCTATGGACAGGTCTTGAAGGAAAACGTGGAAGAAACTGTTCCTGTGGCTCTTGCTGGATTAGGTTTGCTTTTACTTTTGCTTTTCTTTCTGGCGTGCTCTCTTCCTGAAACTGACAAACCTTTAAACAAAAGCTCGTTGTGCATTGGAAGAAGGCAACCTGGAAGCTGCCAAAGACCTAACCGAAAACCTCAAACGCAAGTTCTCCTCTCGCCTCTCCGAACCCCTCATCAAGAAAGCTGTTTCCGCGGTAGACATTCAACTCGAGTTTCGCAGCAAGTTTCCCTCGGGTCTCTCTTCTTCCGACTTTAAACAAAAAGAAGAGGCCCTCCTCCAAAAGATAAACGCAAACAACAATGCAGAGGACACGTCTACGCTGGATGCTCTGTTTCAGGATCGTTACGACTTGGCGTCCTTGTATCTCGTTGGCGGAAGGCCGGAGGAAGCTATCGAGCAGTTGTTGGAGATCCTGAAGAGGAACAAGTATTGGAAGGAGGATGCCGCTCGTCAACTGTTGTTCAAAGTGTTTACGGTCCTTGGAGAGGATAACGAGTTGACGGTGCAAGGAAGAAAGCGACTTGCTAACATTTGGTTCTCGTAAGTGGACCCTTTATATTTAGGAGGAAAAGAAGAGAGCGAAGAGAAGAGAGAAGAGGATGGAGAGAAGGAAGAGGAAGAGAAATGCTGCTTTCTTCTTCTTTTGTTGCTGTTTTTTGGCTCTTTCTTCCCAACTGATTTAAATAAACACAAAAAGTTAAATAGAAGACAAAGACAGAAAGTGAAACGAAATAAGATAGAAAGAAGACGTACTCTAGAAAACCGCGTTCCATGAAACTGGTGCATCCATCCGCAAAAGTCTTCTCCAACGGAGTGTACTCCAACCCCAACTCTCTGCATACCTTGTCCGCCTTCACGATCGTCTTTACCCCCAGCTTGTTCTTGCACCATTTCCACGTGACCCTTGGCTCTATAAGTGCGACAAAATACATCCAAAAGTTGGCCATCTCTTTGGTAGTGATGCAACTGGAGGCGTGTTTGAACTTTGTGTTGCTCTTTGCTGCCTGTTGTTGTTGGGTTGTCCAGTTTAAAATGAGCTGAGCGGCTTCGCGGAACCATAGCATCCCACCACTGAGGATGTATCTCTGGTTTTGGGCGATGTTCTCCTTTTGAATGGCTAACACGTGCGCTCTGTTTGTTTGTGGAAGAGAACGAGAAATGAGAAATGATAAAAGAGAAACGAGAAAGGGAAAGCAAGAGAGAGAGAGAGAGAGAGAGAGAGAGAGAGAGAGAGAGATGATACCTAGCAACATCGCGAACATCAACCCAATTCTCACAGACTTTTGGCAAGAAAGGGTACTGCCCCGAGGCAATCGTCAGGAGCACGCTATTACTGACAGCCATCCTCTCCGACAACAAAGGGCCAACAACCAACGTCGGGCAGAACGTCACCAACTTGAACTTGTTTCTGCTTTCTCCTCCTTCTTGTTCTCCTTCTTCTTCCAAGTTTTTCACCATTTGCCAAGCCATCTTCTCTCCTAAAGTCTTTGCATAGTTGTAAGGCTCTTCTTTGGGCGTGGCTTCATCGTTCCAGTCGGACTCGTCAAAGACTTTGTCTTCTGCTCCACGGTTGCGAACGGCCGAAATGGATGAAGTCAACACTAACAACTATTTGGAAGAGTGTTACGGTGAAAGTAAAGAAAAGAAAAAGATACATAGAAAGAGAAGCAAAGAAGAAGAGCAGAGAAGAGCAGAGAAGAGCAGAGAAGAGAAGAGAAGAGAAGAGAAGAGAAGAGAAGAGAAGAGAAGAGAAGAGAAGAAGAGAACGATGAAGAGAAGAGAACGATGAAGAGAAGAGAAGAGAAGAGAACGATGAAGAGAACGATGAAGAGAAGAGAACGATGAAGAGAACGATGAAGAGAACGATGAAGAGAAGAGAACGATGAAGAGAAGAGAACGATGAAGAGAAGAGAACGATGAAGAGAAGAGAACGATGAAGAGAAGAGAAGAGAAGAGAAGAGAAGAGAAGAGAACGATGAAGAGAAGAGAAGAGAGAATGAGAGAAGAAAGCAGCAAAGAGGCGGAGAAGCAGAAACGCAGAGGAAAGGGTGAGAGCGGAGGAAACCTGGACAGAGCTAGCTCTTGAACAAGCGGTCAAAACGGCTTTGGTGCCCCTTAGAATGGGCTCAACGATGTCCCGTTTGGGGTCTTTGGCGGTGTGAGTGGAAGGAGAGGCCGTGTGGATGACGTGAGTGCAGCCGTCGATGGCCCGCTGGAGGCTGGCAGGGTCGAGCAGGTCGGCTTCCACCAGCTCCAACGAAGCAGCCGAGCGGTCGGAGAAGCTCTCCTTCAGCTCCTCCAGGAAACCAAGCTTTTGGCGTTCATCAGAACTCGCTCTGCGGATGGTTCCTCTCACGCGAAAGCCTTTGTTTTTTTTAAAAAAAATAAAGAGATCAGAGAGAAAAAGAAAGAGAAGAAACCTTGTTCCAAGAGTTGGGCCACGATGTGACCGGCGATGAAGCCAGAGGCGCCGGTAACGCATACCAGCGGCGGCGTCCTTTCCATCTCCTCCAAGCCAGCGAGCTCTCTCCAGCAAAAAATGGCAGCCTTTTGTGAAGCTGTTGTGCTCAACCCAAAAAAAAAATCAGAAATCAGGCACGGTGGGGATCGAACCCACAATCTTCTGCTCCGTAGGCAGACGCCTTTCCATTTGGCCACGCGCCTTTCGGTCGTACAAGTGGTGGAAAACTGTGCGATGTGATGGGATGTTTGGTCGTTTTTTTTTGCTGCGGGCACTCTTCAGCTTTGCTTCTCGTGAAGGAAGAGGTCTTTTGCTTGGCTTGCTGTTGGTCTTTTTGAGAGAGGTTACACAGAGAAACGGGAGACAGCGAGCCATGCCAAAGTATGTTCGGTTGGTTTACGGATAGAGCCGCTGCCACCACGGTTTACCACTGGGAGGAGTTGATCCCGCCTGGTGCTACGCAAGTGGACTTGCACAGTGCGTTTGTTGTCGTCACTGACGTGGAGTAAAACAGAACTAACTTTCTTCTCTCTCTCTGTCTCTCTCTCTCTCTTTCTTCATGCTTCCTCTGCCAGAGAGGAGGTTGGGACCAGCGGGTGGAACGGCAGTGGCGGAGGCCTTGCGCAACAACACCACCCTCACCTTGTTGGACCTTTCAAGTATGAACCTTCTTACGTGACATCCTGTTTGTTGCCGGCTTGCTTATGGTAGAACCCGCTCTCACCTCTTTCTATGTTTCTCTCAGCGAACCACCTTGGAGAAGAGGGAGGCCAAGCGATTGCTGAGGCGTTGCGCCACAACACCACCCTCACAGCGTTGGACCTTAATGGTACGTAACCCAGAATGCAAGGAGTTACAAGAGCAGGAGAGAGAGAGAGAGAGAGAGAGAGAGAGAGAGAGAGAGAGGGAGAGAGAAAGAAGAAAGAAAGAAAGAAACGAGAAGAAAGAAAGAAAGAAGTTTTGTTTATTAACGAGGCTGTGAACGTGAAGCGAACCGTTTGGGCGAAGCAGGAGGAAAAGCGATGGCAGACGCCTTGCGCCACAACACCACCCTTACACTGTTGAACATAGGCTGTATGTACTTGTTTTTTTTTTGTTTTAGTTATGGTTCTTGTTCATGCGGGAACACTTTTGCTATTTTGTGGGTTAACATCAAGGGCCAAGTCTTCAACAGTATCCCAAAGCTCTTGCTAGAGGAGATAAAGGAGCTGGTGAGAACCGCACCAGAACGCAGGCAAAGAGCAGAGGAAGAAGAGCGACGGCGAAAACAAGAAGAAGTAGAAAGAGAAGAACAAGAACGAATAATAGAACAACGTCAACGCGAAGAGCAAGAAAAACTACGCCAACAGAAAGAACAGCAACAACAATGGCAGGGAGAGAGGGTGGGCAGAACCTTGGCTGCCCTTCGAGCCGTGCGTCTCTCCCGTCACTCCTCATTCTCCGACTACACCCATGCCCAACAGCTCTTGCAACAAGCGTTGGACTATGTCAGTACGTTGGATAGAACACCAGGGAAAGCCATGGCAGCTGCGCTTGCTGCCAAAGAAGAGTTAGAAGCGGTGCAGAAAACCATCAGAGAAGGCACAGCTTGGCCGGATGAAGAGATCTTGACGAGGAGAGACCAGGCGAGAAGGAAACTAGTGGAAGCGGTACGACGAGCGGCTGCTGAGTGGCGGGAACAGGAGGCGGCTGCAGTGCAGCAGCGCTGTATGCACTGGAGTCAACAGTTGATGGAGGTGTTGCTAAAAGTAGGCAAAGACAGGACCATTCGAAAGGTAGAAGATCTAAAAGAAAAGGAAAAGGAAAAGGAAAAGGAGACAGAGGAAGCAGCGGATGAGTTACAAAGCGGAACAGAGGCGTTAAAAAAGATCCGAGAATGGCAAGAAATACACGCAGAACAACAACAGATAATGGAAGCAGAAACAGAGAGCCAAGCTCAAAAAGTGAGTAATGCCTTCCATCGAGTGGCGTCTGCCTTTTCTGGTTTGTTCTTCTATTGCACTTCCTTTAATGTACCCATTCACTAACCGTCTTTGAAACGCGTAGACACAAACGAGAGCCCCACGGAAGAAGAACTGTTGTTGAAGGACCATATGGCCTCCCTCATGAACGCCATCCACAAGGAACAAGACTTCCTCAAGGGTGGCGTCGGCGATGGTCCTCCCTTACGCGCGTTGTCCCAAGGCATCCGGGGCGTGGTTGACTATTTGCAAAAGATGTGTAAAGAGGAGCGAGACAAAGACGTGACGTTGATGGCATTGATGAAGGAGAAAATGAAAGTGAAGAGAGTCATGGCCAATCCTCCTAACTACCAGCTTTTGAAAGACTTACAAAGGGCGAACAAGAAGTCTTTGGTGAAAGTCAGAGTGGCTAAAGCAGAGGTGGAGGGTGCAGATGACGACGAAGAAAGAGAAGCCGCCCAAGTCATGTTAGCAAAGGCCAAAACGCAATTAAGGCAACAAGCATTATTGTTGGAGGTTTGAGTTACTATCACTTTTTCTTTTTTCCAGTTCTTTACTGTTCGTTTTGTGGGTTTTTCTCTTCTTTTGGTTGCTTGTCTTGTGCTTTTCTTCTTACATTCCACCAATGGACAGAGAGAAGCGTTGCAGTTGGTGGAATTGAGCAACAGCTGCTGTCCAGAGTCTCGTTTCCTCTTGAAGGAACTGGGTCTGGAGGCAGTGGACTTGATGGCGGTGGACTGCCCATACCGCCGCCTGGACCACTACGACCACATTCAAGTGCTCTCCTCCGCTGGTCACCACTGTGTCATGAAGGCCCAATACCAAGGACAAGCCTGCGTACTGAAGGAGTTTGATCTGAGCTCCACAGACCACCAACACTTCATGCGCGAACTGAAGAGGCTGAGATCACTGCAGCACGAACACATCGCCAAAGTGGAAGCAGCCTTTGTGCAGAACGAGGATGGGAGAATCAAAGGATACATCCACATGCCGTTTTACAGCGGGGGCAACCTGTGCGAATGGTTGACGAACGGAAGAGGAAAAGATCGAAGCGACGCGGAGAAGCAGAGGGTGGGAAGAGGAGTGTTGTTGGCCTTGCAACACGTCCACAGCCAAGGCATCGTTCATATGGATGTCAAACCTCAGAACATCTTTGTGGAGGAAGAAGGAAAAGGGATGGGGAATGACGAAGAGGAGAACGAAGGAAACGGGGAACAGCATGGGCGTCAACGAGCCATCTTGGGAGACTTTGACATCAGCAGCCACGCCGCCACAGGGACCCTGACCATGGTTGCTGGTGGGAGTGGAGGAGGAGGAGGAGGAAGAAGTGGGAGTGAAGGAGGAGGAACCTGGGCGTACATGGCTCCGGAGGTGTGCTGTGGAGAGGTCGGCCCAGCAGCGGATGTCTTTTCCTGCGGTCTGCTCCTCTTCGATCTCCACTTTGCTGTTCCTTCTCTGCAAGCACAAGCACAAGCACAAGAGCCAAGGGGAGAAAGAAGAAGGGAGGTGAGACCAGCTCGTCCGACGTTGATGGAAATGGTGAAAGGGCAAGAGATCACCATCCCTCCCCATCCCAACCCTCATCTTCGAGACTTGCTGCACCAGGTCTTGCAGTTGGATGCAAGGAAGAGACCCACCGCCAGCCAATGCCTCTCTCACCCCTTCCTCTGGACTCATCTGGTGGAGCACCGGGTGGCGGAGAGGGATCGCCGCCGATGTGTGGTGTGCATGGATGAGAAATGGCTGGATGAAGGCCTCCAATGCCTTCCCCCTCCTTCTTCCTCTCCACAGCCACATGGCCAACGCCCAGACAAAGGAGAAACAGAACGTCATTTCGTGTGTGGAGGATGTTTGAACGGATGGGCTGTGTCCTTGTTGGACATGCCAGCAGCCGTGTTGGCAAAGAGAGCAAGACATGTCCCATGTTTGGTGAATGGCTGTACGGCCCAGCCCTTCCCCATGGAACAACTCATGGCCCATGTGGAGGATGAGGGAAGGAAGGTCTTGTTGGAGGTGCGAAGCAAAGCCACAGAGTTCATGAGCGAACAGGCCTTCCAACAACGCTTGGAGCATGAACGAGAACAGTGGGAGAAGCAGAGCACGGTCCAGAGGCATGGTCGGCGCATGGTGGAGGACATCCTGACCTTGCAATGTCCTCGTTGCCATCAAGCCTTTGTGGACTTTGATGGATGCTTCGCCTTGACATGCAGTCGATGCAATGCTGCCTTTTGTGCTTGGTGTCTTCAGGATTGTGGCAAGAATGCCCATCGCCACGTGAGGGGGTGTGCGCACAACCTTGCTGGTGGGAATGTGTTTGGCAGTTTTGAGCAGTTCGAAGAAGGGCAAAGGAGAAGGAGGGAGAGGAAGGTGAGGGAGTACCTGAATGGATTGGAGAGGGAGGAGAGGGAGCAAGTGGCGGCTGGCCTGCAGCAAGCATTGCAGGACCTCAACATTCACTTGTGAACCTGTGATTACTCGCTGATGGCGGTTGGCCCCTAAATTGCTATTATTAATTAGTATTATGAACCAGACAACATATACGACAAAGACTAACGAGGACGGAGGGTCCTCTTCTTCTTCGGTGGATCCTTTTTCTCGTTGCTTTTCTCAAAGTACTTGGACCCCGACTTGGCGGGCATGGAAGAGCAGACCCAAGTGACGGCTGGACCCAGGATAGAAGACTTGCCTGAAGAGGTGCTGTGCGAAATACTTGGTGTTCTTCCCGAGTACAACGTGGCACCCGCGGCACTTACCTGCCGTCGCTGGTTTGCCTGCAGCCCCCCTCACCTTCGATCAGGCAAGTTCTTTCTGCGGTGGGCTTGCTCCTCGGTACCGACACTGCAATGGGCCAAAGTAAATGGATGTCCTTGGGGCTGGGAAGTTTGTGCTATGGCTGCGCAGCTGGGCCATTTGGATGTGTTGCAATGGGCCAGATGGAATGGCTGCCCTTGGAACGAGGAGACTTGCGCCAATGCTGCCTTGAACGCCCACCTGGAGGTCTTGCAATGGCTCAGAGCGAATAAGTGCTGTTGGGACGAACGGACCTCTATCAACGCTGCTATGAAGGGACATTTGACAGTGCTGAAATGGGCTAGAGAGAACGGTTGTCATTGGAATGAAGTGACTTCAATCCAAGCTGCCTTGAATGGCCATTTGGAGGTCTTACAATGGCTCAGAGACGCCGACTGCCCTTTTGGAGAATACGCTTGCTCCTTGGCCGCAAAGCACGGACTTTTGGATGTGCTACAATGGGCAAGAGCAAACGAATGTCCGTGGGACGAAATGGCTTGCTCCAATGCCGCAAAGAAGGGCCACTTGGGGGTGCTTCAATGGCTTAGGCAGCACGATTGTCCGTGGAGCGCATTAACCTGTGCCTTCGCTGGGAAAGGTGGGCATTTAGAGGTCTTGCAATGGTCCAGAGCTAATGGCTGTCGTTGGGACGACCGGACTTGCGTCTTTGCGGCGTCCAAGGGCCACCTGGAGGTCTTGAAATGGGCCAGAGCGAATGGGTGCCCTTGGGATGAGGACACTTGTGCCTTTGCTGCAAAGAACGCTCACTTCGAGGTGTTGAAATGGGCCAGAGCGAACGGATGCCCGTGGGATCACAGAGTTTGTACCTTTGCATCCAAGAATGGCCAGCTGGAGGTCTTGAAATGGGCCAGAGCGAATGGATGTGATTGGAATGCGTATGCTTGTGCTAACGCTGCTTTTAACGGCCATCTGGAGGTCTTGCAATGGCTCAAAACAAACGGATGTCCTTACGACAGCAATACCACTGCCTTTGCAGCCAAGAACGGCCACCTGAAGGTTCTGCAATGGGCGGTAGCAAACGGCTTTCCTTTGCACTATGACATCTGTGGCTACGCCGCCAAGGGCGGACACATTGAGGTGTTGAAATGGGCCAGAGCTAACGGCAAAAATTGGAATTATAAAACTTTGGCATCGGCGGAACAGCACGAACACTGGGAGGTGGTGAAATGGCTCGAAAAGAATGGCTGCCCAAGGAGAGGTAGAAACGGAAAGTACAAAGCAAGCAAAAAACGAAATAGGAAAAAATAAAACATTTGCAATGAAACGTAGAACCCAATGCAGCAAGAGATAAGAAGAGAGAAAGAGATCGTCTTCGACACAACCATTTTGGATGTTGCGAAACGGTAGACGTCTGTACAGATTCTTTGCCAGCCCACATTCCTCACTTCTTTAAAAGAAAAAGATAATAAAATCTGAGGTTTTCTTTTAAAGAACATGATATCACATAGCCAATCAACAATCATATCTGCATGTTAATTAATAAAAACGACGAATGGGCACGAGGCTGTAAGCACAACGAAAAAAAAAAATCAAAGAGCTCACACGAACAGAGGAGAGGAGACACAAGGAACACACAAATGAACTTGCTTATGTTCCTCTACTTTTTGGGCAACTTGCTCAACCTCATCCCGTCCTTCGGCTACCTTCTGGTGGACATTCTCGGCATATACGCCGTTCTATCGGAGGACCAGAGCAACGCCCTCTATCTCTTCCTGGCGTTGCTCTTTCTGGTGGACAGCTTCTTTTATTGGTGGGCCTTTGAGGTGTCGCTCAAGGGGATGGGCTACCCTCGCGGGCACTCCATCTCGTGGGTCGGCCGCAAGGCGGAGGCTTGGAACGTCGTGGGCAGCCTTGGCTATGTGATGGCGGCCATCATCCCTTACTTTCGCTCGGACTTTGACTCCTGGAAGCTGATACAGATCATACAGATGGTGAGCATGTTTGTCTACGTGGTGGACAGCATCATGTACTACCTTCATGCCCTGCTGATGAAGTATAGTCCCGGTACGTACCGTCCTTCATGCTTTTATCTTGGATGCCAAGATATGTTCTATAACGCACATCAATATAGGAAATGGAATGGAAGGTGATAGTTTCTATCCGTCTGTCAACGCGGAAGAAGGAGAAGGCGCTCAGTGGCGTTGGTACTACTTCCTGAACGTCAGCAAGGAAACGAAGGACATTTACTTTTGGACCCATTTGACCAACATTTTGGGCAGTCTGGCTTACTTGGTGGCCACCATTGTCGGATTGGCGCTGTACTATGACCTCAAGCAAGAGTGCGAAAATATGCTCCCAGAGTAACGCTATCATCTTGTCGCTTCATCGTTCTTATTGCTGACCGTGTTTCTAAAACACAGCAAGGAGGACTGTATTGACTCGTTAGAAGATTTGATATACTCTGACGACATCAAAAGCATTCGTCTGGTGGCTTCTTGGGGAGACGTTCTCTTCTTCCTGAGCGCATTCCTGTTGATGGTTGGATGGTATCACGAATGGGCGGATAGCGACCTGACTTTTCCTCAAAGCGAACACAACGAAGACGATGAAGAAGAAGATTTGATGTCAAAGAACACGAAAGATGAGTGAAAAAAAAGAAAGAAAGAAGAAACAGAAAGGAAATGTAAGTAAAGGGAATGGTGATATGTTTTTAAAAAAACAAACAATACAAGCGTGAATGCAAGACAAACAAAAATAGGAGTGTTTAGAAACGAGAGCAGTTGCCACAAAAAGGTTGTCCGCCTTTCAAGAAGGCCTTTTGCTCCATGAACAACACTCCGCAGCGAGTACAACGCCAACATTCTTTTTTTTTTTTTTTTTTTTGGCGATAAGTGAGATAAAATAAACAAAGTTTCAAGATGCAGACAATAAAGCAAAACAAAGAGAAAGAGAAAGAGAAACGACGAAAGAGAAACGAGAAACGAGAAACGAGAAACGAGAAACGAGAAACGAGAAACGATAAGAAACAAAAACAACAAAGAAAAGAATACAACAAATAAAGGGTAAGGATGCTTACGTAAATGCCAATAGTGGCCAAGTGCTTTTATCTTCTCTCCGGTGGTTAATGGAAGATGACCTGTTGCGTATTGTTACAAAAATGTTAACGCCTTAAAGAAAAAAAACAATACACTCAATACGAACATTGACAGCAAAGGTTATAGTCATTGAGAGGGCTTTCAGCAACGCCGCCACTTCCAACGGAGGGGGTGCGAGCAGGAGGAGGAGCAGAATAGGCTGGTGAAAGTGAAGGATAAGAAGGAGCAGGATAACGAGGCTGTTGTTGCGCATAAGAGGAAGGGTACGAAGGTGCGTTGCGTCTTCCTTCGAGACCTTCCAACTCTTTGAACATGCTCTCCACTTCCGAAGGGCTCATCACTCCTCCTGAAGGAGAAGAATAGGAAACTGGTGAGCGTTGTTGAGATTGAGAATAAGAAGAAGCAGAGTTATATGAAGGCAACGAAGACGAGGAAGAATAAGGAGAAGGAGAGGAATAGGAAGGGACAGAAGGGGAAGGAGGAGGAATAGATGGAGAATAAGTGTAAGCGGAAGAAGGAGAAGAAGACGGAGGTTGATAGGCAGGCCTCTTGGAGGAAGAGTCCAGGCTGAGAAACAGCTGCTCCAGATCCTCCGGCGAAGGCGGTGGCCTGCTGTCGATAGCTTCTCTTTTCACGAGCGGCGGCGGTTGAGCAGCAGCTTGTTGTTGTTCCTCTTTCTTCTTTGGAGGGACGGAAGAAGAAGGAAAAGAAGACACAGAAGAAGAAGAAGAAGAGGAGTCGGTCCAGTCGTCCGGTTTGATAACGTTCAAAAGGTCGTCCAGGTCTTCGTTAGCTTTCTTTCTTCTGGCTCTGTCCCTACGACTGGCCTCCGCCACGCCGCTTTTCTTCGGTGGAGCAGCAGAAAGAATGTCGGAAGTCGTCTTTTGAGAAGAGGGACCATCGGACGTTTCCAATTGACTGATAAGATCCTCTAAGCTGTCGAGGTCCTCATCTTTCCTTTTTGGCGGTGTTGTCTTGAAGGAAACAGAGGGAGCTCTCGCGCCGGTGGGTGCGTCAGCAGTTGTGGTTTGGTGTTGCTTTGCCGGTGCGGCAGGCGTTGGGTTCGAGTCAAGCGAAGCGATCAAAGCGTCGAATTCGTCTTCCATATCGTTTTTTTTTTATTTCTTTTCTCTTTCAAAATTTTTTTTTTTTTGCGTTACAAATTAAATGAACTGGTATGAGGAGTCACTGAGTATGATCATCCAATAAATTTTCAAAAATTTAGATCAAGATATCCAATAAAAATTCATATCATGAAATGCGGTGAACCAATCCTTTTTCATACCATGGAGAATGTATCAGTCGACACAATTCTTCACATTCCAATCATAGAAAGAGAAGTTCGAAAAAGAAGAAGGGCGGATGGCGAGCAGCAGCAGCAACACCAACGATGGCGCGGTGCCGCCCTTTGAGGAATGGCAGCGTACCGTCAAAGTAGCTCTGGTGTGCGCCTCCAACAACAACCGCTCGATGGAGGCCCATTTTCGGCTGAAGAAACATGGCTTCAACGCCCACTCCTACGGCACCAGCTCCAGCGTGAAGCTGCCCGGCCCTGCCATCGACAAACCCAACGTCTACAGCTTTGGCACGCCATATCGACAGATGTTTGAAGACCTCCGAGCACAAAACCCTGAACTGTACATACTTTTGGATTGCTTTTGATTATTTTTTATTTATTCTTTTTATTTTATTTATTTTTAATCTATTTTTTTTATTCTTTTTATTTTATTTTTAAAATAATAAAAAAGGTACAAACAAAACGGCGTGTTGAGAATGTTGGAGCGGAACATGAAGGTCAAAGAAGCGCCGGAGCAGTGGCAGAAGGAAACGCGGCACCGGTTTAACATTGTGGTAACGTTTGAGGATCGAGTCTACGAAGCTGTTATGGATGGTTTGCTCTTCTCTTTTGCTGCTCTTCTCTCTCTTCTTATCTCTCTCTCTCTCTCTCTCTCTCTCTCTCTCTCTCTTCGTTCTTTTCTCTCGCCCAAATGCAGATATGTTCAGCAGAGGCAACAAGACCTTTGAGCCAATGCACCTGATCAACCTGCCAACCAAAGATAACGCCGAGGAAGCCCTCGTTTCTGGTTCACTTACTCTCAAACTATGCAAAGAGGTGAATCTCTCTCTCTCTGTCCTTCTTCTTGTTCTTGTTCTTCTTGTTATTCTTCTTGTTCTTCTTCTTGTTCTTCTTCTTCTTCTTGTTCTTGTTCTTCTTCTTCTTCTTGTTCTTCTTCTTCTTGTTCTTGTTCTTGTTCTTCTTCTTCTTCTTCTTCTTCTTCTCTCCCTCATCTCTCTTGTAAACGTTTTCTCTGCTGAACAAACAGATCCTGAAGTCACCCGACTGGGAACAAACGTTTGAGCGCACTCTGGAAGAGTTTCAGATGCAACACAACAGGCCAGGTCTTATGCATTGCGTTTTGTTCTACTGATTGTCTCCTTTTTGGTTTGTTTGTTTTTCAACTTTCATGGAAGGCTTCGGTTTTTTAAAAAAAACAAGAAAAAAAACTATTTATTCTGTTGAACTGCTATCCTCTTCGTCTTCGCTTTCGCTTTCGCTGTCGCTGTCGCTTTCAGCTTCTTCTTCTTCATCTTCTTCTAACTCCTCTATTTCTTCTTCAACATCATTTTCCTCTTCTTGTTCCTCTTCTTCTTCTTTGCCTTCATCATCATTTTCGTCATCTTCTTCCTCCATTTCCATTTCTTTTTCTGGCTCTTCTTGTTCCTCTTCTTCCTTTTCTTCGCCTTCATCATCTTCTTCCTCCTCTTCTTCTTTTTCGTCCTCCTTTTCTTCTTTTTCTTTTGTCATCTCAGCATACTGTTGTTGCAATTGCGCTTTCAGCCGTTTGACTTCATCCTGTAATTCTTGTAAACTCTGTTTCTTCTTTCCTCCTCCTTCTCCTTCTTCTTCTTGTTGTCTCTCCAATAACTCTTCTCGAATTGAAGTCAACGTCGCACTCAACTTTTCCTTCTCTCTTTCTTTCTCTTCCTCCTGCTTTCTCTGCTTTCTTTCTGCCTCTTTCTTTGTTGTTGTAGTCGAAGCAGAAGTTGAAGAAGAGGAGGAGGACGAAGAATGCACAGGCGGCTCTTCTGCAAACTCCACAAAGACATAGTCTCTGCATTTGGTTGCGTTGGGCAATTCCTGAAATAGCTTCTTCACCACTGACGAGCTAAAACCAAACATTTCCGGTCCGCTTACCGACACGTTGCTCTTTCTCTTGATCGCCTTCAAGGCCTGCGTCCACACTCCCGACGACGTATGATGCTTCCAATAAAACGTTTTCTTCTCTCCCTTCTTTCCTGCTTTCTTCTCTCTTCCTCCTTTTCCTTCTTCCTCTTCGCCGTCTTCTGAAGGGGTGACACGAAACTCGGGGGCATCGCCGCCCGTGTCAATGATTTCGCTGATGTAAGTGGCCATCTTGTTGGAATCTTTCAAGCTGGGAAGTCGTCGGGTGCTGCGAAAGCCCGCAGGCCACAAGTAGTTCTTGCTGTGGAAGCCAGGACGGTTCCAAATGATGTGACCGAGGGAATGGATGGTCGCTCCTTTGACGGAGAGAGGGAGAATGGGGTGTCCTTCTGCGTCGCGCTCGATGGAGACAGTAGGAAGGGACGAGGAAGAGGAGAATGAGAGAGTAGAGGAAGACGAGGAAGAGGACGAGGATTTAGAGGAACGAGAGGCAGATTTGTGACGAGTAGATTTACGAAGGCCAGAGAGGGAAGGAGAAGGAGGTGGCTCGATGTCGGAGGACGAAGCGGGAGAGGAAGTGGAAGACGCTTTTCTGCGTTTTCGATCTATTCCACCGGTTCGATATGGACGATCGTAGATCGCATCTCCTTCTGCTTCTTCTTCGCTGCTTGCTTTTCTTTTGGTTCCTTTCTTCTTCTTGTCTTTTTGCTTCTTCTTGTCTTTCTTATGCTTCTTTTTCTTATCTTCCTGTTCTTCATTTGCTTTCTCCTCCTCTTCCTCCGTAAGAACCAAATGGAAGTAATGATTCAACCGTTGAAGCAACGGGGCTTTGTCTTCCACAAACTTGAGCAGGAATACATCCTTGACTTTCTTAGGAGCCGATTTGTTGCGTTTATCTTTCTCGGCTATATCTTCCTCAGTAGGTTCATATTCCTGTTCTTCACCTCTCTCCGAAGAAGTTGAAGATTCGCTTTCTTCTCGAATTATCCGTTGAACAGCGCCAATAGACTTGTAAAAGGGGCAACAAAAGATCGTTTGTTGTGTGATTCCTCCTGAAGAAGAGTCGCTTCTCTTCTTGCTCTTCTTTTTCTGTGATAAAAACTTGTCCCACTCTCCTGTCGTATTGCCGATGCCATACTTGTCGATAGCACGAAGCAAAATGACGTCGTGCTCCGGGCTGCACCACCATCGCGGCATCTTTTTGTTGTTGCAACGATAGGCGAGTCGAGAGATAAGATGAGGATGAGGCAAAAGCTGCTGACGAAGTTTGTGCCAGAGTTCCTCTCGTTCGAGGAGGCGGCGAGCCACAATGGGAGAGATGCCGAAGACATTGTCCAGCAGTTCTTCTTGTTGTGGAGTGGAGGCTTTGAAGACTTCGATCGCTCTCTCTTTCTTTTGCTTGAGGGAGGAGGGTCGTTTTGCCTTGGTTTCTTTTCCAGTTTCGCCGTCTTCCTCCTCTTCCTCTTCTTCATCTTCTTCTCCTTCCTTGTTCACATCAACATTCGGTTTGCCTTTTTCGCTGTTACTTCGTTTCTGTTTTTTCTTTTTGTGTTCGTCATCATCACTGCCTTCCATGTCTGCGTCTTCTTTGCAGCTATCCGCATCTTTCTTCTTTTTGACGATCGTTGCCACTTCCTCCTCCTCCTCCTCTTCTACTTCTTCTTCTTCTTCTTCTTCTTCCCTGTCTTCGTCGTCCTCTCCGTCTTCTCCTTCTGTTTTTCGGTAGGTGGGCTTGTTCTTTTTCTTCAAAAAGATGTAAGGATCAGGGAACTCAGCTGTCATTTGTCGCGCGAGTTCCATCAGCTCCTCATAACACTTTGCAATGGCCTCCTCGCTCTTATTGGTGAGATTGGCTTTTTCCTTGATGAGGGTCCAATCGCCAGGACCATGCGCCATGATGGCCGCTCTAAAGTCTTGACGTTCTCTCTTGGACCACTCCCTCTTTCTCTCCTGGCTTTTTAACACCTTTTCGGCCAGTTTTTGTTGCCGTCGCTGAACACGTTCGTTTCTCTCTTTCTCGAGTTGCTCTCGCTTGGAGCGTTTACGCTTCTCCCGTTGTTCCTGTCGTTCCTCTCGTTCTTTGCGTTTGGCTTCCGCTTTCTTCAACTTCGCCACCAAATCCAACACTGACTTCACTCGGAGGTTTAGCAAACGTTTTGCCGGCCAGCCTCTCGTTGAACCAACATTTTTATCTTTGTCTTGGTTTTCCTCTTCGTCGTGATCTTTTCCTCCTCCGCGTGAAGAACGTCGTCTGGAAGAAGAACGAAGCCTCGAGACAAGAGAGGCAGAGGGAGAGGCAGCTCCAGCACCACTTCCCTGTTCCTCTCCTTTCAACGTCTTACCAAAGCTCAACTCCTCATCCGCAATCATGGTGTCAAAGCAGCCAAAGCCATGTTTGTAGGTGCCCAAAAGCAAGTCCCTGTCCTCTACCATCCCCCACCACGGTGCCGGGCTTTGCTTCTGGCTGTGATTGGGAGTCCACAGAGAGGGCAAACAAAAGGCGGACAAGGAGGGGAAGTGCTCCACTTCTTCTCGAAGACGTTTAAGAAGGAGGAGACGTTTGGCCCATGTCTTGGCTTTGCGTTTGATGTTTGTGATGTATTGTTCGTCCTGTAACACTTTGTGACGATCCACTCGTTGTTTCTTCTCCTTTTGGCCCATGATTGGTACTGTTGGAGAAGCGTTTTGTTGTTCAGTTGATGATGAAGATTCAGATCCATTGGTTGAAGAAGATGTAGAGGATGCCTCGCCGTCCAACAAATGATCCGCCACCGCCGAGCGAGTGTACCTCGAACCAGCGCTGCTACAAAAAGCCAAAGCTTCCTCAAAAGCTTGTACATCTTCCTCATCCACAGCATTACTTCCAGAAGCAGAGTTGGAACTCTTCTCTGATGATTGTTGCTGCAACAACTGCTGCGCAACAAGAGAGCACTGGCAAAGAAAGGCTAGAGCAAATTCCTTGATATCCTCTGTGCTTCTCCTGTTCAATCCTTTGCACTGTTTGATCTCCTCCCAACAAGGACGACAGAAAGCCAAAATGGCTTCTTGCGCTCGTTTCCGTTCGCTCATGTTCCATGGTTTGCGTTTTTCGTTACCTCTTCCTCTGGCCCGTTTGTTGGGCCGCCGGGAGCCATCCGAAAAGTCATCCGCTGAAGAGAGAGCGCTTTCATCCTCGTCCTCATCCAGAGAATAAGTATCCGCTTCTTCCCCCTCGCCTTCATCCTCCCCGCGCTTCGCACCACGTCTAGAACTTCTGCTCGCATTACGTTCGCTTGTTCTCTTCCTCTTGTTCCTTTGGTTCTTGTTGCTTTCCTCCGACAATAAGTTCAACGAAGAAGATTCCTGCTCTCCTCTTCTTCTTCGTCTTCTCGGTCGATTCAATATCAATAACCAATTGCGAGCCATGTTGACGTGCCGGTCGCTAAACTGCACTCCGCTAGTGCCTTGCACAATCTCCTCCAACACTCCCATGATAACATGCAGGTCCTTGGGGATCTCCAGCTTCTGTTCCCATTGCTCGATGGCCTCCTCGACTACCGTTTTGAGATCCGCCCAAAACTCTTTCTCCTTCTCGGGGCTCTTACCAGGCTCACCTTGCTTTAGACGCCGAACCACGCTGGCTGTGTCCTTGGCCTCCGGCAGGATCAACTCCCAAAAGTTCTCTGCGTTGATGTCGATAGCGCTGTCCGCTTCGGAGGATTGGAAGACGGCTTTGGAGAAAGTGGAAGAACGTTGTTGAGGTGCATCTTTGTTGTCAGTGTTGTTATTGTCATCGTAGCGAACGAGCGTTGCATTTCGTTCCAAGATTTTGTCAATGTCGTCCTCTCCAAACATGTCTTCAACCTTCCCGTTCGCTCCTTCCTTATCATCCTCTCCTCTGAACAGGTCGTATGCTCCATATTTCAACAGGTTATCAATCTCCTTGCCCATCTCTGCAAGACTCTCTTTGGTAGCTTTGCCATTGCCTTTCCCGTTGGTATTCCCCATGTTGTCCAACACAGCTTGATCTAGCCCCAGCTTTTTGCTCGTTCTCTCAAACATGTGCCGCTCATACGTGTTCCTCGTGATAAGACGATAGACTTTAACATCTTTGGTCTGCCCTATTCGATGGCACCGAGCCTGCGCCTGTAGATCGTTCTGAGGGTTCCAATCGCTATCGTAGATAACAACTGTATCAGCAGTGGCCAAATTGATACCCAATCCACCAGCACGAGTACACAGCAAAAAGACAAAACGATTGCTGCCTGGCCGAGAGAAGCGGTCGATGGCGCTCTGCCTCTCGCTCCCACGCACACGTCCGTCCAGCCGCTCGTAGAGATAGTTCTTGTAATGCAAGTAGGTTTCCAACAGATCCAGCACCCGAACCATTTGAGAAAATATGAGCACGCGATGACCTCCCGCTTTGAGCTTGGGGAGCAACTTGTCCAACAGGGCCAGCTTGCCAGCGCTCTGTATGAGCAGCCTGTAGTAGTCCTCCTGAGTGGTCAACGCAGCGGTCTCCTTGTCCTCCACTCCTTTGATGAGGAACGGATGATTGCAGGCTTTGCGCAGCTGCATAACCACGTTGATGAGGTTGGGCACGTTGCTGCTGTGACAGCCCTTGTAGAGGAAGTCTCGGTTACGTTCTAGGATAGCCCTGTAGTACTTCTTCTGCAAGGAGGTCAACTCCACCTCCACCACGACCTCTTCCTTCGGCGGGATGCTGTTCTCCACGTCCTCTTTCAGGCGTCGAAGGAGGTGAGGACGCAGCAGGATGTGTAGGTTGCGCACCTGCTCACTGTTTTGAAGGTCTCCGAAGTTTTGCAGGAAGAGAGGGAGCGAGTGGAAGATATGCGGC
>JAVKOQ010000383.1:0-45635 GCA_031835245.1 Balamuthia mandrillaris | reverse complement strand
TGCTTGGCGTTCACAAATCCCATCAACGCATGTGCAGAACCATCCTTTTGGGTTGCAGAGAGAAAGGGAGAGATGAGAGAAAGGGAGAGATGAGAGATGAGAGATGAGAGAAAGGGAGAGATGAGAGATGAGAGATGAGAGATGAGAGAAAGGGAGAGAGAGATGAGAGATGAGAATGAGAGATGAGAGATAGAGAGATGAGAGATGAGAGATGAGAGATGAGAGATGAGAGATGAGAGATGAGAGATGAGAGATGAGAGAAAGGGAGAGATGAGAGATGAGAGATGAGAGATGAGAGATGAGAGATGAGAGATGAAGGAAGAGAGATGAGAGATGAGAGATGAGAGATGAGAGATGAGAGATAGAGATGAGAGATGAGAGATGAGAGATGAGAGATGAGAGATGAGAGATGAGAGATGAGAGATGAGAGATGAGAGATGAGAGATGAAGATGAGAGATGAGAGATGAGAGATGAGAGATGAGAGATGAGAGATGAGAGATGAGAGATGAGAGATGAGAGATGAGAGATGAGAGATGAGAGATGAGAGATGAGAGATGAGAGATGAGAGATGAGAGATGAGAGATGAGAGATGAGAGATGAAAGAATGTGCTTACAGGTTTGCAGTCATCATAACCATAGAGTACTGGACCCTGGTCGTTGATAATCACCCCAGAATAACCTTTTTCTCTCCAAAAAGGTTTTTTGTAGTACATGTTGGTTTTGATGATGCTGCCCATTGGCATGCGTTGGGCCATTTGATTTTTTAGTACTGGAAGACCCGGCTCAAAGCCTGTACACAAATATGTTCAGGGAACAAATGAAGAGGAGAGAGGCACTTGACAGAGAAGCATAGGAAGAGCACAGACGAAAAGGGAACAGATGAAATACAGGAATAAGGGACAGTACCTAACGTGTTGTAAAGGGTAGGAGGGAGTGCTACAATCACAAAGCGTGCTCTATACAAAGTGGGTCCCGCTTTAGATGAAGGATAAACAGTTAAAGTAACACCCTTGTCGCTCCACTCCACACATCTCACAGGGCTATTTAGAACAATGCGGTCGCCTAAAACAAAATATGGAATCAATAAGAAAATGGCACGAATAAAACAAGAGCAAGGACAAAATAAGTACCAAGACGTTTGGCCATTGCGATAGATATCGACTGAGAGCCTGTAACAAACTTACTTTCTTGAGCTCCATTGATAGTGTCTGAGGCGCGGTTGAGTAAACATGGAAAACCAAACCAATGGTTTTAAAAAAAACTGCTCTAGGGTTGCGGGAAAGGTTGGACGTACCGATGATTCTTTTCCAGCCATCATTACAGTTGACAAACCACAAAAAGTAAAGGAAGGAAATCTCGTTTGTCTCAGAGCAGAACAAGGAAGCAATGGCTGAGCCGATTGTATCTTTCGCTTCGCTATTAAACAAAAACAAAGAACAAGAAATGAAAGAAAGAAACAAAAACACTTGGTTAAGAGCATTCCGCGAAGACTGGAAGGAAACAGATGCTTTACTTGGTCCAGCTCGTTCTGTCAAGCCAATCCTTCACAGATATCTTATCCCACTCAGCAGCGTGCTCTGCGAGCCAAGGCTTATCGCGAGGTACCTATGTAGTATGCAACGTGAGCTCTACATCCCATCATTGACACATTGCTCTCCCGCTTCTCTCCTCTCATTTTTTCTATCTCTCCTCTTCTCCTCTTGTTGCGCCCTCTTCTTCTTTTCAAACAAACCATCTCGCTTAGCCTACCCATCTCATGTTCGAGGTTGTTCATATCCAACACAGCGTTCCATGGGAACGCAGGATATTCGCCTGTTTGAAAAAAATAGCTCTTTTAACAAACGTTGCCCACAACACAGGAAAGGCGCTTGCACAAAACACAAACCTTCAGGGAACTCTGTTTGTTTGCCCTGCAAGTTTACAATCGACGTTCCTGTATGTCAACACAACCAAGAAGAAACGCAAGCTGAAAATTAAAAGAAAGAACAAGAAGAAAAGGAAAGACAAGAACAAAGAATGAGCAGACACACACACACACACAACACACACACACACATTGAATCCAAACCTTCAACAAATACAGGGTAAGTCTCCACCCCAAATTCTTTGGCTATTCTCATAATGCGATCTTGTGTCGGGCCAATGTACGCGCCGCCGACGTCGCAGTGTATGGTCTTCTTCTTGGTGCCGTAATCAAGGGTTACATCGGTGGAACAGGTCCGTCCGCCAACACGATCTCTGGCCTCAAGAACCAGCACATCCGCTCCTGACTGGAGAAAGAGTTTTGTAAAAAACCACCAGAGGGACAAAGCAAAAACGTAGAAACCAAACCTTGTCAAGATAAACCGCAGCGCTGAGGCCGGAGACGCCAGCACCAATCACGATGACATCCCATACTTTATCCGCCATTTGTTATTTTTATTTATTTTTTGTTTTGCTTCGTGTTCTCTATCAAGAAGGTCAGCCGGGAATCACAAGCTGCAAGAAACAAACTTTGGCGTTGTCGCTACCAAGCCAAAACAACAGCTTCAATGGAACCAGGTCGCTTTCTTTCTTCGTATGGTGCACGCCTTCCTTTTCTTCGACGTTTTTCCGGCGTCCAGTCCGGCTCTTTTCTCCGGTTGAGAGATGAATTTTCGGGAACATTTCGATGCGAAATTTCGAATTGGCGCTCGGAAGCGACCCCTCGTGCATGAGAATGAGAAGAATGTTGGAAAACCGATTTCTTGTCGACAGCTTTATTTAACAAAAAGAAAAGAAAGAAAGAAAAGCAGCAACTCTTCTCTTTTGTTCTTGCGTGTCAAGGGGGGGCAGCGAAGAAAAAGCCACGCTTTTGCTGAAGCATAGGACGACGTTGTTGGCATAATTTAAATAGCTCTTCTCGTTCTTCTTTTTTAAAAACCATTTGGTTTCCTTTTTATTTATACAAAAGAAAGAACAAAGCGTCATGTCGAAGGACGAAAAGCTCACCCGTATTGCTATTGTTTCCAGTGATCGCTGCAAGCCCAAGCGCTGCAGGCAGGAATGCAAGCGCTCCTGTCCTGTCGTTAAGATGGGCAAGCTCTGCATTGAGGTCACACCCACCTCTAAGATCGCTTGGATTTCTGAAGAGCTTTGCATTGGTTGCGGTATTTGCGTGAAGGTTATTTTCTCGCTCTCCTTTTCTCCCTTCTCTGCTTTTTCTGTTGTCGACTCTCTCTCTCTCTCTCTCTCTCTCTCTCTCCCTCACTCACTCACTCACTCTCTGTTCTAACTTCCCCTCAAACACATCTGCGCACTCACGCACGTATAGAAATGTCCGTTCAAGGCCATTCAAATCATTAACCTGCCCAAAAACTTGGACAAGGACACTACGCACCGCTACGGCAACAACGCCTTCAAGCTTCACAGGCTGCCCACCCCTCGCCCTGGCCAAGTGCTCGGATTGGTCGGCACAAACGGTATTGGCAAGTCCACTGCCCTCAAGATCCTTGCTGGCAAGCTCAAGCCCAACCTTGGACGCTATGACGTTAGTTTCCCTCCTCCATTTTCTCATTTTTTCTTGCTCTCTTGCTTCTATCTTTTCCGTTTTGCTTGTTCTTGCTTCTCTCTCTCTCTCTCTCTCTCCTCTTTGGTAAAGAAACTTAACTAAACTGACGCGTATTAACAACAACAGAACCCACCGGACTGGCAAGAAATCTTGACTCACTTCAGAGGTTCGGAGTTGCAAAACTTCTTCACCAAAATCCTGGAAGACAACCTCAAAGCCATTATCAAGCCGCAATATGTGGACCACATCCCGCGTGCCGTCAAAGGCAACGTGCAAAGAGTGCTGATCACCAAGGACGAGCGCAAGAAGAAGGAAGAGATCATCGACGTGCTGGACCTGGCCAAGGTCTTGGACAGAGAGGTAGCTGCCCTCTCCGGAGGAGAGCTGCAGCGCTTCGCCATCGGTGTGGTGTGCGTGCAGGAGGCTGACATCTACATGTTCGATGAGCCCTCCAGTTACCTTGATGTTCGTCAACGCCTTCGTGCAGCGCGCATCATTCGCACGCTGCTGCAGCCCGACAAGTTCGTGATTGCGGTGGAGCACGATCTGAGCGTGTTGGACTACCTCTCCGACTTTATTTGCTGCCTGTATGGCGTGCCGGGAGCCTACGGTGTGGTGACACTACCCTTCAGCGTGCGTGAAGGTATCAACATCTTCCTTGCTGGCTTCATCCCTACCGAGAATCTTCGTTTCCGCGACATCTCCCTCTCCTTCAAGATGCAGACCACCGCCGAGGAGGACACCGTCAAGGACAGCAAGCAGCACTTCCGCTACAGCTATCCCTCCATGGTGAAGACCTTCTCCAGCCCAGCTGCTGCCGGCCAAGCTGCCGGTGGCTTCAAGCTCAACATCGAGAGCGGAGACTTTACTGACTCGGAGATCGTGGTGCTGCTGGGACAGAACGGAACGGGCAAGACTACCTTTATCCGTATGTTGGCCGGCATCATTGCCCCTGATGACGCTAGCGTGCAGATTCCCAAGCTCAACGTCTCCTACAAACCCCAGAAGATCAGCCCCAAGTTTGACGGCACCGTCAAGGACCTCCTCTTGAAGAAGATCAGGGCAGCCTTTACCCACGCCCAGTTCAACACGGACGTGCTGAAACCCTTGCTCATCGAGCCTCTCCTCGATCAAGAAGTCAGTCACCTTTCTGGAGGCGAGTTGCAGCGTGTGGCCCTTTGCTTGGCCCTCGGCAAGCCCGCCGACATCTACCTCATCGACGAGCCCTCCGCCTACCTCGACTCTGAGCAGCGTATCGTGGCAGCCAAGGTTATCAAGAGGTTCATCCTCCACGCCAAGAAGACTGCTTTCATTGTAGAGCACGATTTCATCATGGCAACCTACCTCGCCGACCGCGTCATCGTCTACGAGGGTGAGGCCTCTATAGACTGCAAGGCCAACGCCCCCGAGTCCCTCCTCACCGGCATGAACAAGTTCTTGGAGAACCTCGACATCACCTTCCGTCGCGACCCCACCAACTACCGGCCTCGTATCAACAAGTTGGACTCTGTGAAGGACTCTGAGCAGAAGAAGTCTGGCAACTACTTCTTCATGGATAACACGGACGAATAAGGGTATGGTTCCAGCAAAACTTTTGCGCTTCAGCATTTGACTCGGAGTTTTCCCCGAGCGGATGTGAGTGAATGGCCTCATCGATGCAGCAACAACCCACAACCCATTTTCTCCTTTGTTTTTTTTTCCCCCTCCTGTCTGCTCTTCCTTCTTGAATCTACCTCTTGGTTTTTTTTCTTTTGCGATGTGCAGGTAGAGCACTCCTATGAATAACATTTGAGGCTATTTGTAGTTTTTTCGTTTTTTTTATAAAAAAAAAAAGAACAAAAAAAAGGCTCTCTCTCCAATTTGCTCCGGTCGTTATGACAACTTTGATGGTTGCCAGGCAGAGTTCCGGGTTGCCGAGGATTCAAAATCTTTGGCCCAGATCCAACGGAGATGACGGAGTGTTTCGTGCGGCAGCGTAGTTGTGTGAACAAAAATAACGAACGTACTTTTTTTTTTTGCAAAAACGAAAGAAAGCAAGGCAAGCTAAAGGTATGGGGGAAAAGGGCACGGACACAGATAGCTGGGGTTTTATAGGGCTGCACCAATTCTATGATTGTCTCAGCTGTGCTACCTGCTTGGAGAACTGGTAAGGCTGCGCCCCCTTCAGGCCTTTTCTTTTGTCTTCTGTTTCCTATCTGGTCCCTTTTTGTTGCCGCCTAACCTTGTGTTTGTCCGTGACAAAGGTTGCTGGTGGTGGACCAGAGAACCCCGCAAGAGTTTGGTGCGCGACATGTAAAAAGTTCCCTTTCCTTTCATGATTCTTTGCACCGGGTATGTTCAAGCAATCATAGGAGAGAAAAAAGCAATGAAGAAAGAGAGGAAGGGAGAGAAACCAAACCAAAACATGTTCTTCTTAGAAGAGAGAGAGAGAGAGAGAGACAGAGAGAGAGACAGAGAGACAGAGAGACAGAGAGACAGAGACAGAGAGAGAGAGAGAGAGAGAGAGAGAGACAGAGAGAGACAGAGAGGAGAGGAATCTATTGCTGATGGCCTGCTCTTTTGTTACAGACGGACGGTGACAAAGCTTATCGGCTTTGGAAGGCAACACAAAGGATAGCCTGTACAGATAAATGCGAAGAGGATTGCAGAGGACCTTGTAGGCGAGCAAGCGTTGGTCGTATCGTTCTCATCCCGCCCACCTCATCTTCCAACAATGTGGAACGGAAGAGAAATGATATGCAGAACATCAAAGCCTTTGTTCAATTCGTCAAAGGCACTCCTGGTTTATCTTCTGACGTTCAAGTCTTTGTTTATACAGGTATGTGTTTCATTAGTTTCACAGTATTTGGTTCACGTGTGCACTATTCAATGTTTGCTTACAATCATTTTCTGTGGGACAGACAGCATAGCAGAACTTTACAAAGCCTATCCTTTTGTATGTTGTTCCTCTTCTGAGAGTGAGTCATCTCCTGACTTAGAACGTTATGAGTCATGGCCCACCAGAATCCTTCCTCACCTTTTTCTGGGAGACTACAGTTCAGCCACTGCAGCTCCAGTGCTGCGGCGGTGGGGCATCACTCACATCATCAACGTTACTCATGAACCTAATTATTTTCAATGTAACAATACCTCACCACGAACCTCTTCTTCATATCCTTCTTCGCCGTTGGCTACTCATAGCAGTGTTGCGAGGTCATCAGCATCTTCAAATTCGTCTTCAAGGCAGGACGCACCTGGAGCTTCTAAAGACTCATTTCAGTATCTGAGGATTGCTGTTTCTGACAGTTCGAAACAGTCAATAGCGGAGTACTTTGAGACTGCCATTTCATTTATTGGTTAGTAGTTGGATTTGTAATCTTTGTTATTTTTCTTTTGTTTTTAGCTGGCTCATTCTTTTATTTCAGAGGAGGCACGGAAAGAATCCTCTGCTGTCTTGGTGCATTGTATAGCTGGTATGTGCTCCCTTCTTGTTCTTTTCTCCTTCGTCATTTCTTCTCTGCTCGTTCCTCTCTCTCTCTCTCTCTCTCTCTCTCTCTCTCTCTCCCTCTTGACGTAACCAATCTTGAAAAAAACAGGTATAAGCAGGTCAACAACTATAGTGTTGGCTTACTTGATGAAGACAGAGGGATGGAGCCTTGATAAGGCCTATCGATTTGTAAAAGAAAAACGGCACATCATCGAACCAAACCGAGGGTTCATGCAACAGCTAGCCCTCTACGAACAGACTCTCTTCGCCTCCGAAGAAGAATGCTAACAAGGTTTTCTATACATATGTATGTCTTTGTTTGACTGTTTAGAAAAAGAAACGCAACATGTAAATCAAGTTTGTCACTTGTGTTTTGCTTTGGATGTCCAAGGCGGCTCAGTTCCACTTTATCCCCAACGTTATACAGCTGAACCACGGCCCAAAGTTGCTTCACGATAAGAGGCATGGGGGATGCATTCCACAGCTTTTTCGTTCTTCTTGAAGGAGTAAAAGCGACTGCAGGCTGTCCGAAAGTCTAACGCCACTCCAATGATATCTCCTTGGGTCCAAGGAGCCTTCTACGTTTACTGCAAGATAGAGGTAATAGGCTCTCTCTTCTCACCTATTTTGGAGAGAAGAGAACGATGAAGAGACGAAGAACGACGAACGGGTGAACTGAAAGCAGTCAAGTTGAACACTTCTTCGATGCTGAGGCTAAATGGAAGCGAAACCTTAGCCTGATTTTGTAAAGGATAACCTTATCGTGAGGCAGATACCAAGGTATTCTGTGGACCCCAACCGCCAAAGTGGAGTTCTTTGTAGGTCTCCAGCCATGGCTTCCACTTCCACCTGTCATTGAGCAGGTCGAGCAAAGCATGGCATATCAAGAAGAGGTTCGGAATGAGGTAGATAGTTGGGATGTACTCAGAGATGAGCAGCTTTAGTTCCTTTGGCAGGTCCAACAATGAGCTTCCCTCACTTGCGTTCATGCTAACCAACCCTTTCTTTTTGTTCCTGTATGAGAAGTAAAAGAAACCATAACGAATTTGTATTATCTCAGTCCACACACTGTGCGTTACAGCAGGCATACTTCGTGCTTCATTATAAGGGCATGCAAAAACTAAAGTTACGATGTCACGGTTCCTTCTGTTTGTCCTCGTCCAGGGGAGGGATATTGTAGAGCTGGCGTCGAGGGCGTAGCTCAACCTCATCTCCATTGTCATAGAGCTGAACTGCGGCCCAAAGTCGCTTCACATCCGGCGGCATGGGGATACGTTCCAACAATTGTCCATTCTTGAAGAAGTAAATGGTTCTCCCTTGTTTCGTTGTTTCATCTTTTGGACGAAAGTCCAGCATCACCCCGATGGTATCCCCTTCTGCCCAATCTTGAGAGCTTACTCTGGATGGCAAAGAAGGAGAAAAAGGGCTGCCCTGAAGGTCGTGCCTATGTTGTTTGGTGAATATAAATCAGCGCTGCGTTGAGAGGAGAACAAAGAAAGCAAAAGCGAGGCTGTGCACAGGGCCTTTTGTGTAAAAAAAAAAAAAAAAAAAAAAAAAAACAACAGCAAGAGAAAGGATGAAACAGTCATACAAACAAACCATTGAGACTGAGACCAAAGGACCCAGCTGCGGGGCATGGTGGTGGAGTAACGTGGGCAATGGTTGGCGCAGTCCCAGGTGTCATCCACCACCCCCACGCAGTAGACGTGCCCTCCCTTGTGGCCTCGTATGACCAGGTCAAAGCAAGCCAGCCCTTTCGACCAGCTCCTCTTGCTGCGAGACATCACATAAGAACACGACCCAGTCCACCTGTTGGGCGACACGAAAGTCATGGTCAGAACGTGGGTTTGGTGCGATTGGCTTTAGATTTCTGAGCGTTGTGTTTGGTTGAAGGTGTTAAAAAAACCTGATGCTGGTTTTGTCAAAGAGGACATTATCCGAAGAGACGCTGGGGGAAGCGTAGCAGTGCGTGGAGAAGCCGTCGGGCAACGGGGACAGGGGTTTCAGCAGGTCGGGAGGGCGGGTGGTGTTTTCAAGGTCCCAACCGCCCACGCACCGCGTCTTGTACGTCTCCAACCACGTCTCTTCCGTCTGTTCCTCGTGGGCAAAGTCCAAAAGGCAGCGGCGTTGCCAGGAGAAGTCCTCCTGGAGGACGGCCAGGAGGGCGCGGCAGGCCAGGAACACGTTGGGGAAGAGCTCCCCCGTCGGGATGTGCTCCAGGATCAGCTGAAGCAGTTCCTTGGGCAGTTCCAACAGGCTCACCTCATTTGCGTCGGCGGAGGTGCTCATTCCTTTGTCTCTCTGCTCTGCTGCTCTCTCCGTCTCTTCTTTCTTTCTTTTTTAATTGAGACTTAAGAGAGAGATTTTGCTGTAATGTTTATTGCCATTTATCGGATTGATTGCAATATTTACCGATTATTGTTAATCTGTCAACAAATTATCAATTATCGATAGGGTTCCAACATATTAGGTTGTTTATTTCAACCCGGTCATGACGACATGAATAAATAATAAAATTGGCACAAAACAAAAAAAAGCAGGCAGAAGCGGAGATGGCAGAAGGCAGGTTGGGGGTAGGGGAGCACATATTCTATTTCTTTTCGTCGGCCTTTTGCTTCTCGTGCTGTTACCTTTTCTTCCAATGGTTTTCCCAAAAGTATTTCTCCCACGTACTCCAGGGCATGGACATTAAGGCCCGTTTAGAGTGGATCGGGAAGTAGGTTTTTTGTTTTCTCGTGGTGTTTGTTCAAAAAATCTTTTCATCTGTCTTTTCGTTTTTTTTATTCTTTTCTTTTTTTTTGTTCCTTCCACGTTTTGTCTCCACCACCACCTCTAAACCAAAAAAGTTGTGTGGCGTTTTTGCATGGCATAGTGTCCACAATAGGAGCTTCCTATGCCATTTTCTTCGCCACGTACGTCATTCCCTCCAGTGCCGACGTGCCGCCATTCTTTGCTTCCTCTCTGTCTGCGGCTGGCTCTTCTTCTTTCTCTCCCAATGCTGTCAGCAACCTTGGCCTCACTTTAGCGGAGTATGAGGAAGGTTTGTGTGTGCAACCTTCTGTTGCATGTTCTTTGCGTATCTTCCTTTTTCTATTTTCTCCTTCGTCGTCGTCTTCGTCTTGTTCTTCTTCTACTACTACTTCTTGTTCTTGTTCTTCTTCTTTCTGCTTCCTGCTTCTATGTTTCTCTTCTTCTGGTTCTTCCGTGTAACAACGAACTCGTAACAAAAACACTTTAGGAGTGATGGTGTACTATGGGTATTCATGGGCTGTGAGCGTTGTTCTCTTCATAACGGAGGGTTATCTTCTCTATGATACCCTCGTGTATCTCTTCTATTGGAAGATATTGGTTGGGCGGACGGAAATAGCTTTCTTGTTTCATCATGCTATGGGCATTGCAGGAATCGCATATTGCCTTGTATGTTCATCGTTATCTTTCTATTTTCTCGTTGTTTCTCTCTCTCTCTCTCTCTGCTTCTTGCTTCTTGCTCCTCTCGTCTCTACCTCCTCTCCTGCTGTGTTGTTTACTTCCTCTGTCTGCTTTGTTTAGAGTCTTCGCTTATCTTAAAATCAACAACAGCACTATACCATAGGATACTATTTATGCGCCTGCTTCATATTCTACGAAGTGAGCACGCCTTTCCTCTACTGCATCTACTTCTCCAAAGAGTTGGGCTACGAAGGCAGCCCCTTCCACAAAACCTCCGGCCTTCTCTTCTACCTCTCCTTCTTCCTGGGGCGGATCGTCATGTCCCTCTACATCCTCTCCGAAGTCTATTGGCTGCGGCGTTTCATCGTCTTCGCCATGCCGGAAGGAAGCAGCGTGGCTGTCGTCTATGGCATGAGCTTTGGAGTGCCGACGCTCTTCCTTTTGTTGAACTGTTATTGGTTTGCGTTGATCACCCAGCAAATTGTTGCGGAGCTCAGCAAGAGTAATGCTTCTTCGATGGTTATACTGGAAGGCTTTGAAGAAGCACAAGAAGAACAAGAAGAACAAAAAGCAAAAAGAGGAGAACGAAGGAGAGAGATGAACGGTTATAGCGATAAAGGGTATTATTATAAAATGGAACGAGGCGACCTGCAACGTTGACCTTCTCGCGTTAGTTTAGTTCTTCTTTCTCCTTCTCCTCTTTCTTCCATTAACGCCGCTTACTTCTTCTTGCCTCTAACTTCAAGACCAGCTTTAGTATAAACCTGATCCACGAGACGAGCGATGCTCAAACTGGTGGAGTAAGGATGAAAGGGCAAACTGGCATCACGACATTGTTGTGCAGTCGAGTTGGCAGTGATGCCCGCCTTCACCGCCTTTGCAAAGCTTCTAAGCTGATGCGTGTAGGTGCTTTCTCCTTGCCACAGTTTTGTTGTGGAAGAGGATGAAGGCGTGGAAGAAGAAGCAGTAGAAGAAGAAGCACCGGGCTTTCTTTGGATGGACATTCGGTGGAAGATATGTGGCGCCACAAAGTTGTTGACTGACAAAGTTGCTTTTATAAATAAGAAAAGAAAAGGTTAGACAAAAGGATATAGGAGAGCGAACAAAACAAAACAAGTCAGCAGTTATACCAGCTTCGCCTTCTATGACGAATTTGAGAGAAGGAACCAAGTTGTAGATGCTGCAACGCATAGTGGCAGCGATGGTATCTTCCTGTCCTTCATCTTCTCCTTCCTTTTCTTTCCTCAACTTTAACTTGAGCTCCGCGTTCATATGTTTGTCGATCTGCGGATAACAGCAGGTGGCCACTGCCTTCTCCACAACCGCTTCAAAAGGGAACTCCGCGCCTTCTTCTCTTTCTTCGCCATTTTCGTCTTTCATCTTCTGCTTCTGTTTGTCTTCTTCAGGAGAGGAAGATGCAGAAGATAAAGTCTCCATCAAAAAAACGAGAGCGCTAAGGGCGTAGCAGCCGGTGTCCATCGTGCTGCCGCCTCCCAGATCGTAGTTGTAACGAATGTCGCTGCCTCGGAGAATGGCTATGCGCATCTCTGCGTGTGCCTTGTGTATCTTTCCAAGTTCCCCGCTTCTCAGCGTCTTTGTTCACAAATATGAAGTTTAGAAAAAAAAAAACAAAGAAAGAAAGAAGCAAAAAAGAAGTAAGAACAAACGATGAAGGAGAAAGAAAGAAAGTCGAAAAAGACGAAAGAAGAAAGAGTGAAGAGAAGAACCTGTTCTATCTGAGCAGCTAACGGGTGGAATCGCCAATGGTAAGCCTCCAGGAGGAGTCTGTCTTGTTCTCTCGCCACTTGGAACATTTCTATCACTTCCTGTGCATTACCAAACCGATACGAACATAGGGGTTAACCAGCAAAAAAAAAAGAAGAGAAGCGAAACGAGATGTAAGAGAAAAAGAACCTCTTCGTTGCAAGCCAAAGGTTTCTCGCAGAGAACGTGTTTGCCGGCACGAAGGGCTCGAATGGTCCATTCCTTGTGGTGGCTGTTGGGCAGCGAATTGTAGATGATGTCAACCTTTTCATCGGCGATCAGCTCCGCGTAATCATTGTAGATCTTTTCAATCTTATACATGCTTTGATACTTTTGTGCTTTAACGCAAGAAAAAAAAACCAAAGTGGCGGTTAAGCATAAACGAAGCCAGCACAGCAAAAAAAGAAAACCCAAACCTTTTTGAAGATCCCGGGAGGCAAGAGCGTAGGCGCGAACGTCCTTGACGAACTTCAAGGGTGTGATCACCGCCGTGGGCGCGATCCAAGAGGCGCCTAAAATGCCCATGTTCAACACCGCCGCTTCGCTTCGCTCATCCGACCTCTCCATCTTCCGCCTCCTCCTCGGTTCGCTATGGTAACTGCGAGCTGTGGCTGGCTTTTTGAGTTTTATTTTTTTCAAAACAAAAAATAAAAAAGGCCAACAGAGAAAGAAGCCACAGATGAGTTTCTTTTTTGCAAACCTTGAACTGCAGAGGATGTGGAGCAGAGAATTAAAGAACAAAGAGGAGATGATGAGAGCGACCACCACAGAGTTCAAACGTGGTTCCAACGCGGTGATGGCCCCTGGTATTTGCTGGCCAAGTCTTTGAGGCACGCAGGCAAAACCCTGGGGCTTAGATTGCAGGATTGTGTGTTTACTATGGTCATGATGTATCTACTTCATCCCCAGAAAGCTAAGCCCTTCAGGTATTTATTTGTTCCGTTTCGTTTCTTTTCGGATCGGTTCGGTTCGGTTCGTTTGTTTTTTCCTTTTCATGTTATTTCTCTTGAGGCTTATATGTTCTTGTGCATGCTGCTTTTCTAGTTGTTGGTTGAAACGGCATTTATCTTGTTTATATAAAAACTATACAGCTCGCGCACAAGATGGATAAGGGTAGTTTTGCAGCAGCTGGTGCTGAACGGGAGAAAGCTTCATTAAGAAGGGCTGAAGGAGGGCCACCAACTCGGGGGACATGCCCTCCTCTTGTCCCTCACCCACAAAAACGGACACGGTTTCCTTCTTCTTGATGAGGCCGCACAACGCCGCTGTCACCTCTACAGCTTCTTTTCGAACGTGGGCGCGTGGGTGGTTCATCGCCTAGGATTGTTTTGCGTGTTTTTGTTGTTAATTATCACACCGTTGAGTATGAAAGAGTGTCATAGAAGAGAAAGAGTGCGCGTACTAAATGTAAAGTAGGAAGGAGGCTTGGAGAATGAAGAGATAGTATCGGTACAGAAATGTGCGGCACAATTCTTTTCAGCAGTGACAACAGTTGTGAAACAGTCAATGAAGCTTCTTCCCGTTTTGCTGTTGTTTGCATTGATTTGGTGAATACCACCAACCAATCCAACAACAGCTCCATGCAGTAATTGCCCCATTCCGTGCCCTCGCCTTTCACTTGGCAGAGCGTTAGCACCTTTTCCAGCAAATCTTGTCCCAGCTGCTCAAAGTGGATCTGTTAGTTCCGACGGAGAGAGCAGCAGCACAGCGAGGGAGAGAGAGAGAGGGAGGGAGAGACTACGCACCAGCTTTCGTCGGTTGGACAAACAGTGGAGTATGCACCGAAGGATGAGAGCTAAAGCTTGTTGAGCGAGCACTAGCGCTTGCGGATCTTTCAAGGGTTGAGTATCTCTGTTCCATTTTTTCAATGCGGCAACCAGAGTGCACCCCTCCTCCCTGAAAGAGTTCAAAAAGGAAACATCCTCCATCAAGAGTTGGTTCACTGCCACAAGCAAACATCTGCTTTCAAAGCAAAGCGTAGAAAGATCCTGCTCTTCTTTGATATCTTGTGCTGCTTCTTTCTCCTTCTCTTGCTTATGTTCTTGTCGTGTTTCGTTTGTAACGTGTTCTTGCTCTTGCTTTTGTTCTACTTCTTGTTGGCTGTCATGCGCTGCAACCGGTAGTACTGCAACTTCGCAATGTTGTTGGTGTTGTTCTTCGTCTGCCATCTCCAATTCTAGTCGATCTTCAGGCATTTGCTCCACACGCTCTTCAATTTTCATTACAGGTAGATCATCCTCTCCGTCATATGCAGCTGCTTCGTCGTTCTCGCCATCAATTGTCCATTCTCCTTGTCTTACTGTGACCTCGGGATCCACTTTCTGTCGGGCAGCTACGGGTTCTGCCATAACTTGCTGGCTTGGTATTGCCCCTGCAGTGTTTAGCGCAGATAAGGAAACAGTAGCGATGACTTCGGATTGCTGTTGTTGTATTGTTGTCGCTGTCGCTGCTGAGCTTGGAACAGAAGGCGAGAGAGAAGAAGACTCAAGCGAGGAGGGGGCAAAAGGGGCCATCTCTGGAAGAGGAACATTTTGCGCCACGCCAGTTGGGATCGCTTCCACCATCTCTTCCACACTTGTCCCCGCGTGGGTTGAGCATTGATGCGGGGGTGCTAACACCTCCAAGGCCAAGTCGTTGCGTTGAGTTGAATGGTTTTTTTTCTGTTTTGAATCATCCAAACTCTCAGGTGAAGATGCAGCGGGCTCATCTGGGGTGGAAGAACGAGCACATCCCAGTCGCTGTTGAAGAGCCTTCCTTCGCTTGCTCTTCCTCAGGCTGTCTTTGTTGGAGGCTGTATCTTCATTATTCCAAGAGATTTCGAATGACATGCTTGATGTGAAGGGCGAGGACAATGACGATGATGTTGTTGTGGGTGCTTGGGAGGAAAATCCTGTCGGCATTTGTTCCATCAGCATTTCAGTGGACGAAGAAGAGAGCGGAGAGTCTCGGAGAAAGCTGTTTTTGGGGGGTGGCAGATAAATCTCAACGCCGAAATCGTCTCCAGGAGAAGGAACCACAGTGGCGTTCGTTAGTGGCACTCTTTGCGCCCCGCGGTGTATCCCATCGGTACCAAAACGTGTGGTGGAAGAAGAAGAAGAAAGGGACTTGAAATCGAAGGAGAAGCTCGTGGTATGACTAGAGTCACATCTAGAGGAGAGCGGAATGTTTTTTGACTTCATCACAGAGGCAGGAATATCAATAGTATGAGAAGACTCGGATATCAAAGGGTGGGAAGTAGAGCTGGAATGGAGATTGTTAGTATTTTGAAGCCCAATCGGGGTTGCTGTGGAGCTCCACATAGAGGATTGAGGAATGCGGGGGGCAGCCTTGATTGCTCGAATGGAGCCTGGTTGAGAAATAGGAGGTAGCTCAGAAAGACGCTTCTTGTGACTAGGCCTACCTACAGTGGTCATAGAACTTGCCACTACAGGAACTTTGGATGCCTTTTTGGAGAGGGCGGGCCGCCTAGATCCACCCGAAGCAAAGGAAGAGCGAAGAGAAGATGACGGCGCTGAAGAATGTTGCTCTCTAGCCAATGCCTTCTGCGCACCAGAATCGAAGGTCTTTAGCATATCCGCAGCCTTGTCAGGCCAACGCCGGTGAAAGGCCCAAAAGCAGGCCCGAGAGACGGTTCTGACATCAGGGGAGGCATCAGCAACTCCTAAGTCAACCATGGAGGCGATGGCATCCCTTTGGCGACTCAACATTTCTAGGGCATGATCCCGGCCGTCGTCCAAAAGTTGGGCAACATATTCCATGCATCGCTTTCTAATGCTCACATTCTTATCGCGTGAGTTTTCTAGAATGGCGGCCAGGGTCACGTTCGGAGAGATATGCTGCACAAAGGCGAGGAGGGCCTCATGCCCAGCCTGTGACATCACCATCGTCTTCACTACCGTCAGTTTGAAGAGACTGGGAAAAAGGTATTCCGCCAATGAGTCCATCGAGTCTTTCAGCAGCTCTGCCAAAGTAGACAATGTAGCGCACGCTTCCTTCACTACTAGTGAACGCAAGTCTTGCAGCTGAGTCAAAATATATGAAGAAGAAGAACAACTGTCAGTGTTGTATGTGGTGTGTGTACGCGATGGAGGGGTAGGCCGCTTACTAACCTGAACAACAAACGGCGTCTTGAGTTTATCCAAACTTGCCACCAGCCGAGGCTGCCACTGTCCAAGGGAAGCTTCCGTAACCGCTACTAGCCTTTGCATCGCCTTATTTCGCTCGTCCCATTCCTCATCTTTGTTCTCCAGCAATGAAACTATTTCTTCCAACTCTCTGTCCACATCATGGCTCGAGAGGATCTGTTGGTTTAGATCAGATTATACGCCACAAAAGATCAAGAACCCGCACAACATCAAACCTTGACGGAGGCAGCCATCAGCTTCGATCGCAAAATAGCTTGCTTGCTCGTGTTCTTTTGGCTTGCTCTCACAGAAAAGAAAAAAAAAAACCCAACGTAGGCCCAACGAGGGCAAAGTCCCGCCCCTTTCTTCATTTGGCTGTTGTTTGGCGGGAGATTCGTTGTTCGGTTTTGGCGGGAATCTTACGTCAGCTTTTAAACCACCGAAGAGAAATGGCAAGGGGAAAACGGCAGCAAACAAAGTCCTTGCAACTCATGCAGCTCCTTTGGGCCTTCCACCGCGGGGGAAATCGGTGTCGACAAGGACCGCTGCCGAACCAAACCATTGCGCGTTGGTCAATTGCTTGAACATTCATGTCGACTTGAAGGAACTCTCGCCTATTTTGCTCTTCTCTCACCTCTCGCCCCCGCACCCCCTCTCACTTCGGACGTCTCTATGCTTACACAAGTTACTTTGTATTGTATAATATATACAGGTATTCACGCTTGCATATCTTGTTTAACTTAAGTACAAACAAGCTCAGTGATCCGTCCACAATGGTCCCTTCGGGTGACGCTGGACTGAATGGCTCCGTCCTCTGTGCGCCTCGTGATGAGCTGATCCTTCTCTCTGTCGATCCTCTCCAAGGCGGACATATCCACCTCTTCCCCTGCTATCTTCACGGCAGCCTCTTTGACTTGTGCCCAAGCAATCATCTGAAAGTTGTCTTTGTCAGCGTACTCCAGGCTCATCCGGTCGACGTTGTCGCAGGTAACGGTCAGGACAGGTGTGTTGAGCACCAGTTTGATGTTCTGGCTGTTGATCACTTCCAACATGTTGGTCAGCACTTTGCCGTCGACGATGATGGTAGTATCTTGGCAGTTCTCCAACACGATCTTCTTGGTCTTGCTTAACACGCGATAGACGCTGCCTTTGCAGCGGTGGAAGAAAGCCAATTGGAGAGAGGGAAAGTTCAGTTCTCGCTCCTCGTTGGTGCCGGAGATGACCTTGCGTTGGTAGGGATTCTCACCTCGGGTGAGAGCGTTGCTTCGAGAGGCAGGGTTCTCCCTCTTTTCTCTTTCGATCTCTGCCATCTTCTTACGACACTCCTCTCTCTTCTCTTCGTGCTTGCGGTCGATGTCTTCCTTGTATTCGGGTATCTTTAGTCCCTCAGGAGTTGTGAAGGGGATCTCCACTCCCAACTCCTTCATGATGAGATACCACACATCATCCAAGTGCCCACGGATCAGGAACTCCGCCTGCTGGTCGTAGGGCGTGCGTTGCAGGTTGCAAATGATCATCTTTCCGCCGTTGCGAAGGATTTGCAGGGGCAAGGAACAGGCCGGCTCTACCATCATGGTAGAACCCAACACGATGGCCAGGTCTCCCTTGCGACTTTCCTTGTCGGCCAAGGCCAGCTGATCCTCCGGCAGAGTCTCTCCAAATGCCACGATGGTGTCCAGCAGCAAGCCATCGCACCCTTCCTCCTCACAACGAGCTCCACACCAGTGCCTGTCCACTGCCCTGTGCTCTGTCGTCTGTCGCTGCAGCACGTCCTGAGGTCTGAGATAGGCCTTGCCGCACGTGTTGCAGGTCTCCAGGTAGCTGTTGCCGTGCAGCTCCGCCAGGTTGACCGACCGCTGTAGGCCGGAGCGCATGTGCAGCCCGTCGACGTTGGTGCTCACCACAAAGTGAAGCTTCTTGCGACGGACCAGCTCGGCCACCGCCATGTGCGACAAGGTCGGCAGGGCCTGGGAGATGGTGGCTAGGTAGCTGCCTTGAAGCGCTGTGCCTTGGTCCCTGTTGGTCCACATGCCGTCGGAACCTCGGTAGTCGGGCAGTTTGGCGGCGGTGGATATGCCTGCGCCGGTGTAGACCACCACGCGTTTGGCCTTTTTGATGAGCTGGGCCAGGCGTTTACATTTCTTACGGAAGGCTTGGGGCTCGTCGAACCACTCGATCTTGTCTTCCTCCTGCTCGTGACCGAAATGCCAGCGGAAAGAGGAACGTTCGGTTGGTTCGGCCTCTTCTTGGGCTTCAAGAACGGCGGTGGGGGTGGTCTTGACCACCGTTTCCACGTCGGCTAGACTCCTTTTGTTGAAATTGCGAATGCCTGCAAGCAAGGCTTCCATCTTTTGTATGTGGGTTGGTTCGTTGGTTTGGTTCGATTTTCGAAACCACAACAAACAACAACAAAAATAAATAAATAAATACAAGGTTCTCTCCACCGGTCGTTCACGAAACGTCGTCCATTGGACTCTTTGCCCTTCAGCTTTTATCCGTACTGTTTAGGTGAACGCGGCGTAACTTCGTGTCGTCAGGGAAAAATTGTTCATCTTGTGAGGGGTGCTTATGAGGGTTCATTGATAGATCACGTTAACAACCTTAAAAAAAAAAAGAAAAGAAAAGATGGCAACCACACACTTTGGCATTCAACCTTGGTTTGAGGAAGATCCTCGGCGGTACTGGATCGTGGGCGGGATCTTGTTGTTCATAGTCATCATTCTCCTCATTTTGGCTCTTGCAATTGGCTTGGGGGTGATGAACCAACCTTGTTTTTTTTTTTTGGTTCTTTTGGCTGACCATCTGCTGACAAATGTTTGTCTTTTTCTACTGGTAGGTTGGCCTTTCGGACTAACAAGAAACGGTATTGTCACTGGCTGTGTGAATACGTATGGCAACGCCGTTCGTGTCTGGTGGATCATCAGCGTCAACAAAAAAAAAATATAAATCTTTGTAGAGATCTCCATTTTTTCATGTTGCTCAGTTTTTTTTTAAACAAAACGTTTTTTGTTTAGAAAGCTCATCTGTTCACTGTTCACCCGACAGCCAAAACGTAGAGAAGAGACTCTCCCAGGACTGAGAGAGAGAGAGAGAGAGAGAGAGAGAGAGAGAGAAATGGCGTCCTTTTCGAGCCCAAACAATCCAACTCCAGTTTTTTGTTTATTGGTTGGTTGTTGGTAGATCTAATAAGTGATGAGATCCACCAACACAAAATCAAATCGAAATTGCGGTGTCGACATAAAATAAATCACAAAAAAAAAAAACAAAAAAGTTTAACGAAAGAGAAAAGCTAGAGCAGAGAGAGAGAGATGGCAACCAACAAAGCCAGCTTTGTTTGTTGGTTGGTTGTTCAAAGATCTGATTTGTGATGAGATCCTCCAACAAAAAATCAAATCGAAATTGCAGCGTCGACATAAAATAAAAGCGAAGCAGTTAACAAACTTTTTTTACGAAGGAAGAAAGGAGAACAGAAGGAGAGAGCAGAAAGATGGCAACCAACAAAGCAAACTTTTTTGAGGTTAGTACGAAAAACATCTTTGCTCTTTCTCTTTCTTTCTTTTATTGCATTTCACTATGTGGAGTGGATTGATTGATCGGTTCGCAAATTCGTTCCCATTGAAAAACACCAGAGCCAAGCGGCGGAACAAACGAAAGTGACACCCAAGGCCAAACCCGCCAAAGTCATCAAGCCCGGCTGGAACCACACCGGCAACACTGGTACCTTTTGTTTGTTTGTTAAACTTTATATTTAAGCTTATCACTACCTTATTCTTCCTATTAAACCAAACTCCAAGGCGGAGGAGTCTCTGGTCATGAGGGCAAGGTTCGTTTCTTCATCTTGTTCTTCTTCTGGTCTTCTTGGTCTTCTTGTTCTTGTTCTTCTTCTTCTTCTTCTTCTTCGTCTTTCCTTGTTGCTGCTTCTTCTTCTTCTTCTTCGGTGTGTTATCTGCTCTTATGGTGCTTGTTTTTTTTTTCCAACAGTACAAGAAGCACGATGGCCCTAAGCGAGTCGTGTATGCGGAGGGCTCTTTGCCTCCCAAGAAGAGCCTTTCTGACTTGCCTTGAATCTGTATGAGCTTTGTTTGACCTTTTTCATTTGTTTATTTTGTTAATCTTTTTCTGTTTGTTGCATTGTTTTGAACTATAAGGTCACGAACGTCCACTATTTTAAAAACATATGGGGGAGAGAGGAGAGAGGAGAGAGGAGAGAGGAGAGAGGAGAGAGGGAGAGGAGAGAGGAGAGAGGAGAGAGGAGAGAGGAGAGAGGAGAGAGAAGGAAAGAGAAGAGAGAGGAGAGAGAAGAGGAGAGGAGATAGGATCTCATGTCCTCTCTCATTGCTATGCGTTAAATTAATGAATAATCATTACATAGGGCTTTATATTGCGCTCATAATAACAATATTAGTAACGTGAAAGAAGAGAGAAAAGGGGAATAAGAGAAGCTGAATTACAGTTACCGGCAGAGAGAAGGGTCTCTTTGCCTCTTTTTGCCTGTTTTTAAGGAAGAGTGAGTGTACTTGATTTACAGAAAAGATAAGTAAGAAAGAAAGAAAGAATTAAAAGGGGAGGCGATTGTGATCTCCTTTAGAAAGAAAATGGGGTCCAGTCGAATTCGCATCTTGAAATTAAAGATAGGGTTCGACCTCGGCCCAAACTCCCCTACGAAACATGTGGACTTTAACGTGCGAGAAGATACCACCTCTCAACAAGTCCTAACCATCATTTCGTGGTCCGTTTTTCCACTCTTATTATTTTTTTATTTCCTGTTTATCTCTTTATATTATATTATATTTTATTTTTTTTTGTATTTGATGTATTTTTAATCAACAATGATGATGATGATGATAGGGAGCACAAAGATAAGCTGCAAGGTCTGGCTCCTTCGCAGCTGGCGCTCTTCCGAAAGACGAAAAATGAGGAGGGCTCCAAAGCCTTTGAGATGCTCGACGTTGACTTTGCGTTATCTTTCTACGGTCTACGCTCTCATGTAACGTTCTTTTTCCTTTCCTTTCCTTTCCTTTCCTCTCGTAGTTTCTTTTTTCTCTTCTCCTTTACTCTCTCTTTCATCGTTTCCTTTCACTCATGAAACATATTCTCTTTCCAGGAATTATTGCTCATCAGAAGAAAGCCACAAGTATTGCATGTAACTTGTACTAAAACTCTCGTTGTGGACTTTAACGAAAACCTGGAAACGTTGTTTCAAGACCTGGTTCTTCCGGCCTTCAACATTCCCACCACCGCGAAAAGCTGGCGCAAGAACTGTGGCGGGTATCTGATAGAGAAGCAAGTTCTCTCTTCCGATCCTTCTTCCGAACCGAAATGTACCACTTTTGCTATTCTTTTCTCTTTCTCTTTCTCTTTCTCTTTCTCTTTCTCTTTCTCTTTCTCTTTCTCTTTCTCTTTCTCTTTCTCTTTCTCTTTCTCTTTCTCTTTCTCTTTCTCTTTCTCTTTTTCTTTTTCTTTTTCTTTTTCTTTTTCGTTCTTATAACATCTTTTCTCCATTCTCTTACATACAACAAGATGAAAGAATGTTATTAAAAGGAACACTCGCAGAACAAGGTTTAGATGAAGGCGGCCACCTCTTCCTCCGCCAAAGCAAAACCGTGCTCGACAAAGCCTACAACCCAATGCTTCCTTACTCCTCTCCTCGAAACAACAACAAATCTTCCTCTCCTAACGACGAAGACTACGACTACTCCAACACAGCAACTTCCTCCACGACGGAAGAAGGCAGCATCTCCGCTGCTTCTGCCTCCACTTCCACATTCATCGACTCCACCTCTTCTGCTTCTTCTTCTTTTCGTCCAGAACAACAAAACAACAGAGCGAACGAGCCGATTGCTGCAGTTTCAGCGGCTGACTTTGAGTGGAGAATATCTTCTTCTCCGATTAATACGTTGCAACGCTCGCCATCTGCTTTCGTCTCAGCTCCAGCCATTCCTTTGCACTTGTCAGATGGAGAAGAGGAAGAAGGAGAGGCTTCTTCCAAAGGCCTTCGAAAGCTGCGTTTTTGGAATAACGAACTGGACGCACAAAACAGACTCGAAGCAGAAGATAAAGCTCGACCGAAAGCCACTGGAAAAGCTTATCTGGACGTGGTGAAGAAACTGAACGAAGACGATGCCACGAATGAGAGCTCTTCGGAGACGGAGATGCTAAGGTCAGCCATCGAATCCTCGGGAGAGGTTTTGAGCAGTGGCAAAGCGAAAATAAGGCGAGTTTCTGTGAAAGCTGCGAAACAAAATGAAGTGAGGAAAGGAAGTGATGACCACCATTTACGAATGGATGAACGAGGCCTACAGCAATGGAAAGATCGACTAGTTCAACAGAAGCAAAAAAAGAAGGAAGAAACCGATGATGACGACGATGATGACGACGAGTTTATGCACACACCGAGTACAGCAGTTTTTGGAGTGGCCTTAGGAGATCTTTTGGAGAGAGAAAGAAGAGCGGACAAGAGGAAAGCGAAAGAAGATAGCGGTAAAAACGTGCAGACACGTGTAACGATGAATCAGCAACATCCGGATCATTGCATTCCGAAAGTGGTCGAGGACATGTTGACCTTTTTGGAGAAGGAAGAGAGTCCGTCTTTCTTTCTTTCTTTCTTTCTTTTTTCTCTCTCTCTCTCTCTCTCTCGCCTTTTAACACTCTATTTTCAAAGGTTTGAAAGCAGAAGGCATCTTCCGTCTTTCAGGAAGCTTCAGGGTAATGGACGACCTGAAGAAAACAATCGACAGTGGGATGCCGGTCCAGTTCGACCAGTACGAACCGCATGTGATAGCCTCCCTTCTCAAAATGTATCTCAACCAACTTCCAGATCCTCTCCTTTCTTATGCTCTGTTTGATCGGTTTCTCGCCGCTGTTTGTACGTCTTCTTCATTCCTCCTTCACTTTCTGTTCTCTCTCTATCTCTCTCTCTCTCTCTCTCTCTCTCGCTAAATAAACATGCAAACAGCATTCGAAGAGGAAGATACTGTACGACTTCAATACTTGCGGTCCTTATTAGCTTCACTGCCACCGGCTCGTTACGTTCTTCTTCAACGGCTCCTTCTCTATATGCGCAAAGTGGACCACTACTCTTCCTTCAATCGAATGGGCGTAGCCAACCTGAGCACTGCTTTCTCTCCCATTCTTCTTCGTGCTCGTGAGAATCCACTCTCACAGCTCTCTTATCCTTCTTCATCCTCTGCTGCTTCTTCATCGCCGGCTGCAGTATTCACATCCTCTCCGTCTTTGCTCCTTTCTGCTATTGATCCGAAAGAAGCGATGCAAGCAGCTGCGTTGGGAGTTAAAGTGGTTCAGTATCTCGTTCTTCGCCAGGATGAGCTCTTTCTACCACCCAAAAACGAGCCGATCGGCTTTGAAAGCGTTTGTGAGAATTACAGCCCTCCTCCTAGAGCTTCGTTGGGAGCGGATGTTGCTCCTATTACGAATCCTCTCAACCTTTCTGCTTCTGCTCCTTCTTCAGATGCTCCTTCTCCTCCTTCTGCTTCATCCACGACGGAGGAACAACGGAAAACAACAGAGAAGCCAACCCCAACAACCTCACCTGTTTCACCACGCTCGTTGGTACAACAACAACAAGCACAAGAAGAAGAAGGAACGAACCAAGCTCCTAACATTTCAAAGTTGATTCATCGATGGAACAATTCACAACATCCAACAGCGTCGTCTCCCACTGCTGCTTCCTCCAACGCAAATACTGATGTTGGAAGAGATAACAATAACTCTTCTTCACAATGGCATCAAGCTGCTCCTTCCCAAGAGCAACTTTCTCAACAACAGCAACAACTTGAAACTGAAAAGCAACAGCAGCAGCAACAACAAAAGGAACTAACAGAAGCAGAAATGAAAGTAAAAACAGAACGCGTTTTGAGTCGTTTCGGCCTCGCATTGAAACAAGGCGACATTGTTTATGTCTTCAGAAGATGCGGTGATTGGTATTGGTGGGGCGAGGTCAACAAGAAGATTGGAGCCTTTCCTCCTCACGTTGTTATTGCTGCCTCGAGCGATGCCGCCTCCGCTTCTTCCTCTTCTTCGCCTCGAGTCCTTCGTTCCTCTTCTTCTCCTTCCTCTTATGGGGATAGCGATTCAACCAATTCATCAGAGACAAACAAGAAAGAGAAAGAAAAAGACAGTCACGGAGGAAACATCTTTACGAAGCTCGCGAGAGCCAAACGAGAGTCCAGGAAGAACAAAGACAAAGACTCAACATTGGACCCCTCGCAACTATCACCTTCCTCTTCAGCATCCAAACAACAACGACTCTCTCCTGCCCAACAACATGTTCTCCTCTCCCGCCAGCAAGAAGATATGCTCAACAACGCTCGAGCAAGGCGTCACTCTATGACTTTAGACCTAGCTCTAGCCTCGTCTTCTGAGCTCTCTTCTCCTTCCTCAGCTAACAACAGCAGCAATCATTTACCATTTACTCCAAGAGCTCGCCCTTCAAACAGTAATCGTTCTCCGCGCAACGAAAGCTTTGAACCAACTTCCTCTTCTGGCTTGTCCAACGTGAATGTACTCCCAAAGAAAGCACCGAAACAACGTTCACGATCTCCTTCTTCCGCTCCCGCTTTGGAAATGTCTCGCAGTGGACGTTTCTTGGTTGGAAGAGGCGAAAGTGGAGGAGGAAGTGACATAAAAGAAAGCAATAGTGGAAGCAACAGTCCGCTTCGGGAGGTTAGGATCAAGAAAGAGGAGAAGAAAGAAGAGAAACAACAGCAGAAAGAGAACAAGTTGCTGAAGAAAGCTCAAAAGAATGACAAGTGGGATACCTACTTTAGCGACTGCGAAGGCAGAACCAATTCCTTCCGACATGTTCGTAAGAAAGGTTTGTTTACCGTCTTCGCACTTTCTCTTTTTATGCTTTCCTTTCTTCTCTCTCTCTCTCTCTCTCTCTCTCTCTCTCCCTCTCTCTTCTCCACCTCTTAACATGAACAAACAAACAAGGTCATCAACAAGTAATTATCAACGAGTCGAACAATACATCAACAACAATTCCTTCAACTAATGAAACTCCACTGATGGTTGCCAAGCTTCGTTTGGAAGGATTGGAAGATGAAGCAGGGGAACACGAAGAAGCAGACGAACCATCCGAAGAAAGTTTGGAATCTCCTCGACATCGCGGCGACAGTGCAAGCAGCCGTGAGAACTCTCCTCGTGGAAGAGCTTTTGCAACATCACCATCATCTTCTCCTCTTCATCAGCATCAACACTCAGCTTCTGTCTCTTATTCTCCAAACGCAACCTCCCCTTCAACAACGGAGGAAGAAGAGAAGAAATCAGGAAAGAAGAGAAGCTTTTTCAAGCCACGCGGAAGGAAGAAAGCAGTTGCCTCTTCCGCCGCTCCTGGTGCTGTTTCGTCCTCCTCATCATCTACTTCAACCACCGCTGAACATTTGCACTCCTCTTCGGAGCAACAGATAAACCTGGTTCGTTCCAACAGCAACCACAATAACAACGATTCCTCTTCAACTACAACAAATGACGAATCTTCGTCTTCGCATCACAAAGAGGAACACAACAATGCAGCACATCAACAGGAACTCGCCATTGTTCAACAGGCATCACAACCTGCATATATGTCGCACCACCAAAACGTCACGCGTTACGCGGCAGCGATGAGACCCTCTCCTGCTGCTCTGAGCAAGTTAGGAACCGCCATGAAAGCACCTGCCTTCAATCGCTCAAACAATAACGGAGATAGCGGAGGAAGTGGCAGCAGCGGACGTCCGGCACGCTCCGCTTTTGTGGCCAGAAGCAAGAAAAAAGTTGCGTTACCACAACAACATCACCAGCAACCACTTTCTTCGTCTGCAGAAGCAACCGCTTCCAAGTTGGAAGAACTGTCGGAACAAAGAGTAAGCGGAGAGAGTGGAGGAGGAGGAGGAGGAATTGTGTTGGAAAGAACGAGAAGCTTTTACTTGCGTGGGTTAGGAGGCAAAGACGAGGGAGAGGATGATAAGGCGAGAAGGAAGATGGAAAAGAAGGATAAGAAGGATAAGAAGGACGCTGAAAAGCAAGAGAAGAAGGAGAAGAAAAAGCTGGAGAAGTTAGAGAAGAAGAAGCAAAAGTTTGGAGGTTAGATAGTTGTTGCTTCCTATTTGTACCGTTATTTTTTAAGTTAGGATTTTTGTCTTTGTACATCTGATCTCTCTCTCTCTCTCTCTCTCTCTCTCTCTTGTTGCCCTTTGTATTCGTACAATCTTTATACACTATCTTCTTCGAACAGCTCACGTAAGGTCTCTTCGTCGAAACGAGCACCATCCGCTCTCGCCAGTATCACCACTAGGTTCTTTTCGTAACAGTGTTGCTTCAATCCTTCAGACAAGCTCAACAATTCTTCTATCGCGTTTTCGCCTTCCTCGTTTTCTTTCTCTTTTTTCATTCGTGTGAGCCCTTGCCATGCGTGACACATTCGCACAACATGTCCATATGAACACGTCTTCTCCGCAATCCTCCTCGCCACTTCTTGTTCTTTCTTCTTCCTCTCTTCACCGTCTTCTTCTTTTTCTTCCGTCAAATAAGCGGTCGCGATTTCTCTTCTTTCTTCTTCGTTGGGAGGGGAGAGTGTGAGACTCGGCCCAAAAGCCATCGTTCTGCGTCTCGTGAATCGTGAGGACAGAGTGCAAATGCCCGCTGGGCCACAGTTATTGATGGTCATGTCCAAAGGAATGCTGTCCTTTTCGTATTCCGTATGTCCAAAGAACATTGCTTCCAACCCCATAATAACTTTCCTTCTTCCTTTCTTTCGGAAACATTCTGATAGTGGCTTGTCCCATTCTTTGACGTCTCCCTTTTTGCATAGCTCATAAAGGTCGATGGCAACCAACAATGTTTCCTCTTTATTTTCTGCTTCTTGCCTTTGTTCTCGTTCCTTTCGTTTTCGTTTCTCTTCTTCCGTTTCACCTTCTTTGTGTTGTTGTTCCTCCTTTTCTTTAAGACTTGCAGCAAGTAGGTGCAAAACCACTTCCAAAGCTCCGTTATCGGGAGGTGCTTGTACTTCGAAACGACTGGATGAAAAGCTGCTATACCAACGATCGTAGCTAGCAAGCTTTCTGTATCCTTGGAACATTCTCAAAGCTTCGCCTATGCGGTTCGTCATAGGAGGAAGTGGATCTCTTTTGAAGAAAGTTGTTGTTGACGTGGTGTCTCCTTTGCCTAACCAATTGTTGTTGATGTTAAAGTCGTGTTTTTGCCAGAATGAAGAGAGGTTGAAGGCAAGTTGAGAGGTTTTGCCTTTAGGCGCGAGCAAAGAATGCAGCTCTTTTGGTGCATTCGTGCTTCGAAATGCAAACATTGTTCTTACCTCTTCTGTTATCACTGTTTCTTCTTCTTCTTCTTCTTCTTCTTCTTCCGTTGCTTTTTTAACGTGCCTTTTTTTGTCCTTTTTGGAAGAGAAAAGAATCCAATTCACAAGGTCCCATCGTCGAAGTTGGATGGCGGAAAGAAGAGCCTTCCTTCGGTTGAAAGAGAAGTTGCGTTGTGCACTAGCAATACCAATGAACTCCGCCTCCACTCGTTTTAAGAACTCTAAAGCTCGTTCATCGGGATGCACTAACATGTCCATCATTACTTTGTCACAAAACCAATGTAAAATGCTTTCATAGTTCGCTTCTTCGTCGCCCTTTGCTTCTTCCTTCTTCTCCTCTTCGGTCTCCGGTTTTTCTCTTTCTTTCTCAAGAAAGAGATTGTATAGATGTCTCAGCAGCATTAAAACGCAATCAACTGAGCATTGAACAGCGCCCAACAAAAGCAGTTCCTTCAAAAATCGTTCTTTCTCAACTCCTCCGCTTCTTCCTCTCCATCTTTCTCTTCCTGCTCTTTCCCTCAACAACACTACCAACGCTTCTGGAACATGTCGCTTGAAGCAGTAATGCCAAGCTGTAAACTTGCTTTCGTTGTCTCTCATACCTTCCACATCGAGTTGCTCCTCCGAATTATCTTTTCGTTTACCTTTAAACGAGAAAACAAACAAAGATAACAGAGTAAAAAGGAGGAAGAGAAGGTATTAAGCACAAGGAAGAAGAACAAGAAGAACAAGAAGAACAAGAAGAACAAGGAGAAGAACGAGGCATAAAACGTTACCTGGGATAACCATACGGTTATAAGCAGGCATCACGTCATCCGGAGAACAAAGGGCAGCACGCAACAAATGCTCCACCACCTCCACCTTGTTGTCCAACACGAGTTTGCCCAACGCAAAGCCGCCCCTCAGAACGGAGGGCTGAACCCTTTGACAACATAACGAACCATCAGAAGAAACAGAGGCAGGTTGACGATGAAGAATGCCTTGGGCCTGAGAGATGCCTCGCCAGCGGTACTCTTCGGCCACGGAGGGAGGCAACGCCTTGGAGGTGCGCTGATGGTGCAGCAGGACCCGAAGGGAGCGCCAGAAGAGTGCGGGGCTGCATGGAACCCTAGCATCACCGGCAAAGCCCATGCCCTCGCAAAGCCAGTGCCATGGCGTGGAGGAAGAAGAAGAAGACGAAGGCTGCTCCTCCGTTGGTTCGCTCCCTGCTTCTCCTTTGATGAGCCGGTGGAAAGCCTTGCAGACGGCGGAGAGGGCGACGAGGCTGGAGAGGAAGTCCCTGGTCCGTCGGTCGGGAAAGACGGGTCCTGCTGGTTCACCGCAGTTGGGACACCGGACTCGAGTGCATAGGGAGAGGAACGTAGGAGCGACGGTCATGTACTCGTTCACCGTCCACACTTCCAGAAGCATGATGGCTGCTTCGCTCTGCCCGCCCTTCTTCTTTTATGCAGAGGAAAGTTACATATTTGAAATACTTGATAACTGACGATAACAATTTGCTGCGGTGCTTTTTGTAGACAATGGGATTTATAGGGATGAAAGTTGCCTTATCGCGGTATATCGATAAAAATTTTCACAGAGGTTTGTCGACTTGAAGGCTTTGCCCTCTGAGTTTGGCCAGCTTCATGCCCTCACAAACTGCGGACTCAGCAACAACAAGCTGAGCTCCTTGCCAAGAGAGTTTGGCCAGCTCCGCGCTCTCGGGTACTGCTATCTCAACAACAGCAGGCTTAACTCCTTGCCGAGAGAGTTTGGCCAGCTCACCGCTCTCACTGCCTGCTGCTTCTTCACCAACTTGAAGGCTTTGCCCTCTGAGTTTGGCCAACTCACCGCTCGCTCCTACTGCGACCTGAATGGTAACCCTTTAGTTGTACTGCCTTGCACTGTGGTTCAGCTTACAAGCGTAATGCGAAGACCTGTTTGTAGAGGTAGAAGACGAATGGGATCAACAGGAGGAAGAAGCAGAACAAGCGAGGCACATCGATGAGGAGCCATTGGGGCGAGGAAAAAAGAGTGTGGTAGGAGCTGCTGTGCTGCAGCCAGAGCTGTCCTTCCTGCCTGTTCCCTTGCCCGTTCTGGCACCCTTCGGCTGCCTCCTTGACCCCTGGGACCAATGAAAAACTCCGATAACCAATCAAATTGCTTATTAAAGTCCCCAAAAATGGAAATTACCACCCTTAAAAAGGGAAAACGACCGTTCACACGACAACCGATAATTGTAACAAAAAAAATCGTTGCGCAAAACGATTGCAGCAGTTTCACAAGCAAAGCCAAAAAACCTCCTAGTCACCTTTTATAGACCCTGACCCTGTGGTTCCTTCATAACCGAAAAAGTAAAGGGAGGGGGGACGGAGGTGCAATGGCAGAACCAAAGAGCGGTAAAGTAAGAAGCCGCGGGAAGAAAGTTGTTAGAGAACGTCGGTTGAGCGTGGAAGAAAAAGAGGGGCACTTGCATGAAGAGCCGACGGAACGGTCCAAAAGCCTCATCGAAACCCTTCATCAACAACATCAAAAGCGGCAGCTCACCAGAGACAGAAGTTATAGCGCCGGCGTTATCGTTTTCAGAGGGAGTGAAGGCGAGGGCGGCGGCTCTGAAACATACGACAGCGAAAAAGAGGAACTCGAGTTTTTGTCCTCAAAAATGAAAACACTGGGGAAGGAACAGAGCAAAAGAAAGACACACAAAGGAGATACCACCTATTCAAGCAGCGACACGGAAGAAGAGGTGAGGAACCGCCAACGTTCCGCTAGCATCAGTAGCTTTCCCTCCAAAACCGCTGCATCTGCTTCCAACTTCCAAAACCCTTCAGAAAGCACCAAAGCCAACACCAACTCCAGTCCTCGTGTGTTCCTTCACTCGAACGGGTCTTCTTCTCCCAGAACTTTGTCTTCCTCTTCCTCCTCTCCAAGAGCAAAGCCTTCATCAACTCCTTCCTCCCCTCGACATCACACCCAACAGCAAGCCAACTTTGCAGGCGGGGACTCCTCCCCCCGAGCCCCTCCAAGTTCTCCCACTTTGAGCAAACGGTTGAACAGTCCGAGAGGAGGCATCCTCGTTCCTTCGCCCAACATCGTTCTCTCGTCGGACTCCGCTGAAACGTTGGAGATGAAAGCGGCGACTATTTACAAAGTGAAAGACGGTCTTCGAAGCGTTCCTATGCAACGAGGAGGAGGACCAATCTCCCCTTCTTCCACCTCTTCTCCTTCCCCATCGACGACGAATTCCTCATCTTCTTCTTCTGCTTCTTCTTCTTGTTCTTCTTCTTCTTCTTCTTCTTCTTCTTCTTCTTCTTCTTCTTCTGTTTCTTCGGGTCAAGGAGTTAGTTTGGGTAGTCCCCGAACCTATCTTCAAATAGGGGGTTTGTCATCTTCCGGGGGTCACAAAAGAAGCGGGGGAGGCAAAGGCCGTCCTTCTTCCTCTTCTTCCTCCTCCTCTGATGTTCGCATCACGCAAAGCTACACCGAGATGAACGGCCTGGAGGTGATGTACCTCGACGGCAGGGAGGTCATCCGAGCGGGCTCCTTGGGGAAGATAGTGGAGTGGATGCTGAAGAAGGCTCCCGACGCTTTTCTCCTGGAAGTGCTCGTTATCGCCTACCGTCAGTTCGTCTCTCCGCTGACCTTCTTCAACATTCTCCTCCTCCACTATCCCCACCGCGATGGCGTGAAGCAAGGCCCAGCGGCGCAGGTGGAGCTCCGACGGTTCTTGGCGCTGCTGTCGCTGTGGATAAGGAAGTACCTCCTCAGAGACTTTTTGGTAAACAACGAGAAAGGCGCCCGGCTGTTTGATAGCTTGTGGCAGTTTCTGGCCAAGTTGAGGAACGATGGGTTCATCGATGAGGCCAACCAACTCAAGCTGCTTCTTATCCGAGTACGGCTCCACCTTGCTTTTCTCTTGTCTTGCCACTTTCGTTTCCTCGTTTCATTTATCGGCCTACTCAGTCTGCCACTGTTATTCTCTCTCCCTGTTGCTCTCTCTCTCTCTCTCTCTCTCTCTCTCTCTCTCTCTCTCTCTCTGTTCCTTTCTTCCTTCCTATACAGACCCGAGAAGCACATTCGAAAAAGAAGCGTCACTCTTCCTCCTCCTCTTCTTCTTTCTCCTTCACCCTTTCCTCTTCCGCCAGCCAAAGAAGCCTCTTCTCCGCAACCCAACAGCAAGAAACAAACAACGACGATGGTGCCACTCCCCGGACCAGAGCCAGAAGAGACAGTCGCGAAAAACGCAGCAGCCGAGGCTCCGTGGAGCTCATCCGAACCGTCTCTTACTCGGACCTTTCGGTGGGAGCCTTTGCGGAGTTGGCTCCGTTGGACGTGGCCGATGAGATGACCCGGATCGACTTTGCCCTCTTTCAGCGGGTCAAAGAGAGGGAGTTCTTGAACCTCAGCTGGAAGGATCCCAACCCCAACGTGGCCAAGAACATTAAACGGATAGTCGAAAGGGCGAACAGGGTTTGTTCTTGCAGTTGTTCTTCCTTCTTGTTGTCGGTTGCGTTGCCGCTGCTTCTCGATTCTTATTCTCGCTTGTCTCCCTTCCCTCGAACGGCCACAACGATGTTACAGGTGAGTTTTTGGGTGGCCACCACGATAGTAACGTGCAGGGACCTGGTGGCGCGCGTCTCGCTGTTGAAACGGTTCCTCATATTGGCGGAGCGGTGCAGAGAGCTGCGGAACTTCAACACCTTGATGGTGATACTCGGAGGGCTCAACCTGCACCCTGTATCTCGGTTGAAGCGAACGTGGAAGGTTTGTTCCTCTTGCTCTCCTACTTTCTCATTGTTCCTCTTATTCTCTCTCTTCCTTCTCTCTCTTCTGTATACAGATGTTACCGGAGAAGTACATGGTGCTGTTTGCACGGCTGGAGCAACTGATGGAGAATAAACAAAACTACAAAAACTATCGCGAAGCACTGAAGGACACCAGCGAAGCTGAGGCGCCCGGCACCGTTCCTTACATCGGTATCCCTTTTTTAACGCTCTCTCTCTCTCTCTCTCTCTCTCTCTCCCTCCCTCCCTCCCTCCCTCCCTCCCTCCCTTTGAAGCTCAGCTCGTTCGTTGAAAAGCTAAGCCTTCGCGCTCCAACAGGCGTGTACCTGCGCGACCTTGTATTTATAGAAGAAGGCAACCCCACCATCCTCGAGAACGGGCTCATCAACTTTGAGAAGCTGCTGATGATCGCAAAGACCATAGTGGAGGTGCAACGCTTCCAACGGGAGGCCTATCAGCTGGAGCCTTGCAGGTCCAAGGCGTTGGAGCATTACATCAAAAAGCTTCGAGGGGAGGACGAGAAGACCCTTGACACGCTTTCCTTTGCTTGCGAACCGAATCGAGGCTCCTGCAGCGTTAGCGACATCGAAGAAGAAGAGTACGCAACATAGCGACCAGAAACGTAACGGAATGGCTGTTGGAGGGACAACGTTTCTTCTATCGAACAACAAGAGACTACTTTTGCAAAAGGAATACTCATGTTGCCTACAGTTCTTCCTTTCTCTCCTTGCTCCTCGTTCAAAGCAGCGGTCGTTGCATCCCAAGGAACCGCGGCCTGCTCCCAAACGGTAAGTTTTTCCTCTCTTTCTTCCTCCTGCTCCAAAGAGATGGTCTCTTGTGGTTGCGGCGGCTTGTCCCTGCTCCTCCTGTCCCTGTTGCCTCTGTGTGTTGTTATGTCGTGACGTCGCTCTTTCCATGTCTTAGAAGTAAGAAAGAAAGAAAGGAAGGAAGGAAAGAAAGACCAAAACGATCTTTTTTCAACCGAAAAGAGAAGCATCATTATGCACAGTTAAGAGATGCATTCCGAGGTCATCCAACGTCCAAAATCTGCACTGACAATGAGCGCATAAGAAACAAGAGTTTGAGAGCTGCGAAGAACGAGAAGAAGAAGAAGCAGGCGTTCCGTTCTTGTTGTCCGTATGCGAGGCTGTTGTTGTTGCATCTCTTCTATCATCCGTTATCGATTGCTCCTCCGGTTCTTCTTCTCTTTGTGTTAGATTGTTGTATCGTTCCGTTATTTCTCTTTCATCATCTCCGTATCTTCCGTCGTCCTCTTCCTCATCCAGTTCAACGTCTTCTTCGTCTTCACTATCGCCATCATCCTCATCACTTTCTGCTCTTCTTTTTCTTGAAGAAGATAAAGAGGAAGAAGGATTTGGTGAAGCTGAGGAAGCGGAAGAAGTAGCATAAGCAAGTGCAATCGCTGTGTTGCGGTGATGCTGTTCGTCCATTTCTTGCTGCAACATCATCGCTAACCGAAAGTCCTCTTCTTCTTGTCTTGTCATTGGACCCATCATATTCACATCATTATTCGCCTTGTTGTTGCTTTGATCCGCTTTTGTTGTTGTCGTTGTTACTGAAGCCGTTGGATTTTTCGGTGTCTGTTCTTGGCTCTCTGTTTTTGGTTGTTGTTCTTGTTGTACAGTAGAAGTTGATGATGAAGGTGATGCAGAAGAAGCTAAAAAGTCTTGAAGCCATTCACACTCCATGGAAGAAGTGTCTTCAAGTGAACGTCGTTTGTAGAAGAGGAGGTAGGCATCGCTGGTGCACAGCTCTTTGTGCAAGAGGCTTCCCTCCACTTTGTGGGCGGAGCTGTCGTTGAGCTTGTACCACTCTCCTTTGAGTATGTTCTTGGCCAATGCCGTGTAATGGCCGGAGCCTAGGCCTCCCATGTGATTCTATTTTTGTGTTGTTTGTTTTGTTTTTGTTGAGAACGTAAGGAAAAGAAGCAAACAATAGAGAATTAAAAAAAAAAAGCAAAAGCAAAAAACTAAACAAAAACAAAAAGAGAAGACCACAACAAAAACGACAAAAAGAAGAAGCAGAAAAGAAATAAAGACAGCAGAAATGAACTTTACCGAAACAGCATAAAGGTCATAAATCAACGAGTTCTCTTTGGCTCCCTGCGGCATGGCCGCCAAAGAGGAGGCATGCACGAACGGCGACAGGTCCAATCCCTCCGCCGGGAACTCCACCATGGTCGTTAGCTTCTCCCGAAAGACGTGCGTGTACTGAAACCGTTTCAGGTGGAGGATGAGAATGGGAGGAGCGTTCCATAGTTGCATCTTCTTTCTGGCTCCTGGCCGGTGAGTCTTGCAAGAGGGACAGTACCAAGAAACTGTTGGTTCTGATGAGGGGCTTATCATCATTCCTGCTTCGGATTGTTGATGAGAAGAGGAAGAAGAAGAGTCGCTTAAAAGCTCTTCGGTGGTGAAGAGGTCGAGACAGTCAGCAAGAGATACTTGGAGTTCTTTGTCGGCTTCAGTTAAATTTAAGCTTTCATGTATTGCATAATCCTTTGTGTCAAAGAAAGTGAATAAGAAAAAGAAGAAACAAAGAAAACTATTAACAAACCTCTTTTTTTTGTGGCAAAGAGGCAAGAAGATCTTTATCCCACTCGATGGCAATTGCTTTCTGGTCATCGAATCCCCAAAGCTCATCGTCAGGAGGCATCAGTGCTCCCTCCGTTGCTCCCAAACTGTCCACCACGAAAAGATTCAATAGCGGTAATCGTTCTTCTATTCGTTCATCTTCCCTTGCTTCTGCCTCGTCAAACAAGAAACGGCTGACTTGGCTTCTTATCATTTTGTGAAGTTGCGCTCGGGTGGTCAGCGTGCGATCGAACGAGATGATGAAAGGTTTGCTGAAAAGGAAAAAGCTGTTTTGGTGTTTGTTGTTGCTGTTACGAATAGATGATGTCCTTTTCCGATGGAGAACGTAAACGTGGGCGATGTTGTTCACGATCCGTTTTGTTGATTGTTTCAGTTTCTTTGCGATTTCTTCTTTGTCCTTTCCTATCTCCTTCTCTTTTCCTTTTTCTTCTTTCTCTTCCACCACCATCTTTCCTTTGCCTGCTTCTTCCTCTTCATCCTTCTCTACTAATACCATCTTTTCTTTGCCTTCGTTCTCACAAGTTTCCTTCTTCATTTCCGTCGGCGCTTCTTTCATCCTATCATCGTCTTTCGTTTCTTCTTCTTTTCCTTTAATACTAGTTGTGCCATCTTCGGTAATTCTTGTTTTATCTTCTTCCTTTTCTTTGTCTTTTCCTTCACTCTCATCTTTGCTATCTTCTTGCATTTTATCTTCGACTTCTTCTCCAACGATAGTCCATTCTGCAGAAGGGGGCAAAACCTCGTATGCATACACCACGTCTGAGCTGCGAACGTCGAACAATTGTTTGCCATCCGGAATAACAAACGCTCTGCAACTGTAGATATCTGCCAAAAGCAATTGCTCCGGTTGAAGTCCCACTAATCGAGCTAGTGCCTCCTTCAAATCTTTCATTGTTCCCATTTTAGAAACGCGAACACCGTATTTAACGAGAACGGAATTCTTCTTTCTCTCCTTGTTGTTGGCGTTGTGATGGTCAGACATCCAAAAGAGATAAACGGGGATGAGGCGTTGATCTTTGGAAGGAACGGGAAGAGAGAGAAACATGAAAGGGTCGAAAGTCACGGAGACGTGGTCACAGGTGGGACAAGTGACGGCAGATTGAAGTTGTCCTTGAAAGAGGTCAACAATAACCGATTGATTTCGTTGTAGGTGACGAGCCCAAGAAACTATCATTGTATAAGTGAAAAAAAAAACAGATGTAAGACGAAATAAGAAGAGAACAGAAGAAATAAGTAACATACTTTCAGCTCGTTCAACATCGCTCTGATGAGGGACAAAGCAAAGTCCCTCTTCCACATAGGGCTTATCCACCACCCGGTTTAAGTCCTCATGCAATCCATCCAACACGAACGTGAGGAACTCTTGTGAGTCATGCTGCTGATAGCCGCTAAACTGAGGAGCGTACTTGGAGAGAATGCTCTTGAACTCTCTCGGTACGACGCTAGTGTACCGGCCGCTCCAAATGAGCTTGAGGAGCTCTGCAAAGGATTTAGCCAGGTCTCCTTTCATGCCTAAGGGATTGGTGGGATTGATCTCAGTGAGGTAGACGTCTTGCAGGAAATAACGAAGCAGTGGGGTGGTGTTGCTGAGGCATTGCAACGCGCTGTTCATGAAACAAGTATTGCCCAAATTATATAACCCGGTCGCTCCTATGTTTGCGCATAAATAATGCGTTTAGTTCGAACAAAAAATGAGATAGAAAGAGAAAAATACGAGATCAAAATGATGAAGAGAAACAAAAAACGTACCAACAACAGGTGGAGTACCAACGACGTTGACGATCTGAGGAGCATATGACCTTGGGGACGAACCATAACTGCGGTGATAAGCGCTATCCAGGGTTGGAGGTTGTCCCTGAATATGAACGATCTGCCCGTCACGAATATTCAGCTCCTCCAAAGTGTGTTCCATCATGTCCTGTGGCACTGGCCGAACGGTCCTTCCCTCTTGTAGGTAGAGCGTCGTTTTGTGGGGCGGGAACATCATGATACCGGCCAAATGTCGTCTCATGTCTTTTATCTTGGCTGTTCTGCTGAACTTGCACTCTTCCATTGGATGATCTTCATCTTTTTTTTAAAAATGTTAGACAACGAGAACAGAAGACCAGGAAGAGGAGAAGGGAGAGGGAAAAACAAAGAGGGAACAAACCAACTGGAAGGGGCTTGGTAGGACGAGAAGAGGCAGTGGAGGAGATAGGCTGTCGGCGCGTCATTCTAACGGTGATAGGATAGAGCTCTACCTGAAGGGTCTGCAAGATGCCAACCGCGATGACGGAGCGTTCCACCACCGGGAAAGCACCATACCATGCGTAGAGCCGCTTCCAAACGGTTCTTGGCACCAAAACATAGTCCACATTCAGTGTGAGCCCTCTTTTCAGCGTGTCCACGCTCGTTGCTGTGTGTTCGTCTTCTCCTTCCTTCTCTCCTCCATCGTCTACCGTCATTTGTTCCTTCCTCTCTCTTTCTTCTTCTTTGTCTTTTCTGCCTTGTTCCTCTCGTTCTTCCTTCGCTGTATGGTCTCCTCCTTCTGCTTCTTGTTTTTCCTGCTGTCGCTTCTCCTCTTCACTGGCGATCAGCTCTGTGTTGTCAATAGCTCCTGGCCGTTGCACCACCGCCGAATAGGCCTCTCCTCCTTCTTCCTCCTTTCCTTCTTCTCCCTCCTTCTCTGCCCTGCCTTGCTTCGCATCAAACCGGACGTACTGCTTCCACAGCTGCCACCACCGCATGGAAACGAGGTAGTACCGGTGCTTCAAGCGCATCCGGTCCTTGGCGAGGAGCCTATTCACGATGTCGCGCTCCTGCTGAGGGGAGGCTTGGACCTCCATCTCTGCGCTGTCCTCGCGGTCGCTGTCTCCCTCCTCGCCTTCTCCCTCGATATCCATCCGCTTTTTCTTGTACCCATAGGTAGAGGTCCAGTAGTAAGACATCTTTTGCTTCTTTCCTTTCTTTTTTTTTTTTTTTTTTGTTGGTGAGAAACTTTTAAAGAGAGGAGAGAAAAAAAAGACATAGACGGCAGACGTAAATCATACCCAACAAAAACCAAATCAATCAATAATCACCAAAAATCATACAATCGGTTGGTGGTTTTTTTTTTTTGTTTTAAAAAAGAACTCAACCCGCATAGACACACACCAGATGTGTATCTTTAAAGAGGTGCGCCTCCTTCCACCTCTTTGCCTGAGTCAACAACAACAGCGCAAGGCACACCCGCCTTTTTCTTTCTCTGTGCGTCTCTCTTCTTTTTTTTTTTTTTCGGTGCATTCATTTACCACTATTTGTGTCGACCCAACATTTTTTGATTTTTATCCGAAATTTTTTGGGGGCAATTATCGGTCGTCAGATGATCGGGCACATGGCGTTTCGCGTCAGTAAAGTCTTAATTATTTGTCGACAAAATTAGAAATTTTCCCCAAAAATATCAATAATCTATCATACACCTGACGTCACCTCCTCCAAGCCCACGTCATCCTGGGTGGCGATGAGGGCGCAGCGGGGAGGAGGAGGCGTCTTCGTGAGGATGATGGCCCTCCTCCGGTTGATCCTCTGGAGCTGCGCCTTCGGGTGCCATTCCATGGGCTTCGCTCCCACCAGCGTGGCCCTCACCTTCTTCTAATGTGGCATGATGTTGTGGCGGTTGCTGCAGATCAGACATTAGCTCCTGTTCAAGCTGCTGATGGGAGTGGTGGTGGGGATGGGAGTGGCTATGGAGGTGCGGATTCAGGTCGTGCGAATAGGCAGCTGCGCTCTCTTCCGTGGGAGCTTGCACTTCATGAAGTTGCTCCTGTTGTTGTTGATGATAAGGTTGGTGGTGATGGTGAGGAGCAAGATGGTCAGGAGAGGCTGATGAGGATAAGGAAGTAGCGGACGAAGAGGCGAATGCGGAGGAAGTCATGATCTGAAGATGCTCTGAAGAGAGAGGATGTTCTTGCATGTTGTTGTCCAGCTGCTGATGTTGTTCATGCAACAATTCTTGTTGGTGTAGCCGCTGCTGAGATTGCTGTTGTTGTACAGGCAACGAAGAGGGAGATGGGTGATGGTGGTGATGGATGTGAGTGTGCTGAAGAGGATGAGAAGGTAGCTGCTGAACAAACAGATTTGTTGTTTGTTGGATGGGTTGTTGCTGATGCTGAAGTTGTTGTGATAAATGTTGTGGCGAGTGCTGTTGTTGCTGCTGTTGTGGATGAGCGATGAGTCGACTGTTCTGATTGTGAAATGCTGAGGAAGAAGCAGAGGTGGAAGTTGAAGAGGTTTGAGCGTGATGTGGTTGTTGTTGCTGTTGCAATTGATGATGGTGATGAGCTACCATATGTTGCTGCATCACTCTGTCCACATCCTCGATCATCGATAGACCCAGCGTCATGTTCATGTTGGCCAAGCTCATGTTCATGGTAGGTACCAAGTTTCCCAAATTGCCGAGCGTGGTCAGCGGTCCGATGGGATGAGCAGAAGCCATTCCATGGTGCAACGCCGAGATGGCGTGATGAGAATGGTGCGTATGACCAAGATGATGATGATGATGAGAGGCAGATACACTGGCGTTGTTATTGCTGCTGCTCGGCCCAGCTCCGCTGAGCGCATCTAACGTGCTGAGCAAGGGTCCATCGATGCCGTCATCCAAAGCAGCGTTGGTGTCCTCTACCTCTTCCTCCTCTTCCTCAGGAAGATGGTGATGGTGGTGCGGATGGTGGTGTTGATGAGAGTCAGCAGCAGTAATGGCTTGATGCTGTTGGTGATGAAGAGCTTGTTGAGCGGCGTTCTTGGCCTTGGCGAGAGGGCGGAAGGGGAAGAGGTTTGCCTATGCCGTACTTCTTCATATGCTTCTTGGCACGAAAGATCTGGTTCTCGTTGACCTCGAACTTGTACTTCTTGTTGAGGACCTCTTTGGTCATGCCGGGCACGCACACGGCCAAGGAGAGCCATTGAGACTTCTCACGCACGCCAGAGTTCTTCCAGTTGTCCCGTATAGCCGTCATGAGAGGCTTCCACTTCTTCCATTCTTTCTTCACCACTCTCTGTTTCATACAGAAAAACGGTAAGAAGAAAGGAGGAGGAGGAGTAGAAGAAGAAGAAGAAGAAGAAGAAGAAGAAGAAGAAGAAGAAGAAGAAGAAGCAAAAGAAGAATTGGAAGGAAGAAGAACGAGAAGAAGAAGAAGAACAAGAAGAACAAGAAGAACAAGAAGAAGAACACGAAGAAGAAAGAACGCAACAACAACAACAAGAGAGCGAAGGGTCAGGATAAAAGAAGGGTCTCAAAAGAGAAAGCGACGGCGCTAAGCAACAGAGCAGAGAATAGAGAGAAAAAACTGGCGACGAGCGAAAGCAATGGAAAAGCATGACAGCAGCGTCGCCGCATGACGTGGAATAAGAGGAGGAGCAGCGGTGGTGGTGGAGCTAACCTTTTTGATGGGCTTGCCCCAGCGGGTGTTGAGGAGGTGCATCATGAACCGGTTGACATCGTCGCCCGATTTTTCCTTGATGAACTTCTTGGTAGCGGCCAGCGCCGCCCTTTGCTGCCCTCCCTTTTGGCTGCGAAAGCGTTGCGGCATGGGACGGGGGACGGGTCACCTTTCCATATTTTTTGCGTATGCAAAAGACCGGATCGGGAACAAGGGCCAAAATCAAAAAAAAAAAAAATAGAAAAAAAAAGTGATGAATTAAAAACAAATCAACAAATCAACAATCGATTCGAATTCAAATCACACTTACAAAAAAAAAGCAAAAGAAGAAGAAAAGCGGACGGAATCAATCAAACCAAACAATCACAACACAACACAAGAGAGAGAGAGAGAGAAGAGATGGAGAGAGAGAGAGAGAGAGAGAGAGAGAGAGAGAGAGAGAAAATCAATCTCAACGAAGAGACGCACACCGAAAAAAATAAAAAAACAGCGCGGTAGTACCGTTATTGCTTGCCCTTGGGGGGAGGAGTGTCCGTCCTGGTGGGCGCTGCTGCGGTTCCCCCTTTTCTTCGTTGGACAAACGGGGAAGCGGAAAAACCGCCACCAAAAAAAAAGGGGGGTGCATTAACCATGTCGACATGGAATAGAAACCTGAAAAAAAGGTGCTCGGAATGTGCTGTAAATGATGTCACATTGTTTTTTTTTTCTGGGTTCATGGCTCCGTACTTTTTCAGGTGGAAATGTGTCCACACGGCAAAGCGGGACGATTCGCTTGGTGGAATTAGACAAAATTGCGTCAAAAAAAATAAATAAAAAAAAGACAAAGGAAGAAAGGAAAAGAAAGATGGACGTGCAAGAATACGACGGGGAGGCCCAGGATGACCTACGGAAGAAAGAGATCTACACGTACACCGCCCCTTGGCTCGTTTATGGCATGAACTGGTCGGTGCGACCCGATCAAAAGTTCAGGCTGGCCATCGGCTCCTTCTTGGAGGACTACACCAACAAAGGTTTTTTATTTATTTACTTTTTCGACAAAACAAACCCCAACGATTCGAATGCGGGCGACAATCGAATCTCTTTCCTTAACTTGCCCTCCTCGCTCATGCATCCCCCTCTCACACTGAAAAACACAAAAATGCGCAGTGCAAATCGTGCAACTCAATGAAGAGACAGGAGAGTTCACTCCCAGGGGCGAGTTCCAGCACCCTTACCCCACCACCAAGATCATGTGGGTGCCGGACAGCACTGGCACGCTGAGCGACCTTGTGGGCACCACCGGAGACTACATGCGGATCTGGCAGGTTGCGCCTGAGGGCGACGTGCAACTCAAATGCCTTCTCAACAACGTAAGTATTTCTCTGTATGCTTTTCTTTTTTTTTCCTGTTCTGCTCTCGTTTGTTTCCTTCTCGCTTCGTTTTGCTCCTTCCATACTCTCGTTTCTGGGATTGTTTTCCGTTCTTGCTTCTCTTGTCTCCCTCTTTCTCTTTCTTTCTCTGTCTCTGTCTCTGTCTCTGTCTCTGTCTCTGTCTCTGTCTCTGTCTCTGTCTCTGTCTCTGTCTCTGTCTCTGTCTCTGTCTCTGTCTCTGTCTCTGTCTCTGTCTCTGTCTCTGTCTCTGTCTCTGTCTCTGTCTCTGTCTCTGTCTCTGTCTCTGTCTCTGTCTCTGTCTCTGTCTCTGTCTCTGTCTCTGTCTCTGTCTCTGTCTCTGTCTCTGTCTCTGTCTCTGTCTCTGTCTCTGTCTCTGTCTCTGTCTCTGTCTCTGTCTCTGTCTCTGTCTCTGTCTCTGTCTCTGTCTCTGTCTTTGTCTCTGTCTCTGTCTCTGTCTCTGTCTCTGTCTCTGTCTCTGTCTCTGTCTCTGTCTCTGTCTCTGTCTCTGTCTCTGTCTCTGTCTCTGTCTCTGTCTCTGTCTCTGTCTCTCCGGATTCTTGTTCTTCTTCTTCTTCTTCTTGTTCTTCTTGTTCTTCTTGTTCTTCTTGTTCTTCTTCTTGTTCTTCTTGTTCTTCTTCTTGTTCTTCTTGTTCTTGTTCTTCTTCTTCTTCTTGTTCTTCTTCTTGTTCTTCTTGTTCTTGTTCTTCTTCTTCTTGTTCTTCTTGTTCTTGTTCTTCTTCTTCTTGTTCTTCTTCTTCTTCTTCTTCTTCTTCTTCTTCTTCTTCTTCTTCTTCTTCTTCTTCTTCCAAAACTTGTTATTATTTGGAGGCATACTAAACTTGTTGCATTAGACGAAAAACTCAGAATTTTGTGCTCCGCTAACATCGTTCGACTGGAATGTAACGGATCCAAACATCATTGGCACATCTAGTATTGACACAACTTGTACTATTTGGGATATAGAAGTATTTTCTCTCTCTCTCTCTCTCTCTCACTCTCACTCTCTCTCATGCTTTCGTTTTTTGTTTGCCTTTGTTTTCTGGCTCACTATTTTACTTACAAAACTTTGCAGAAACAAACGGCACTCACACAACTGATTGCTCACGACAAGGAGGTGTACGATATTGCATTTGCCAGAGGAACCGAACTGTTTGCCTCTGTTGGGGCTGATGGCTCGGTTCGCATGTTCGATCTGAGGTAAAATTATTTTCTTGTTCTTCATCTTTTATCTTTTGTTTCTTACGCACTTTCTCCAACAAAAGGAACTTGGAACACTCTACCATCATCTACGAAAGTCCAGACATGTCACCACTTTTGCGGCTATGTTGGAACAAACAAGATGACTACTATCTTGCCACTATGTCAATGGATAGCCCCAAAGCTATTATTCTTGATATTCGGTCGGTATTCTTCTAACTTTTTTGGCTTGTTTTTACTTCCTCTTCCTGCTGCCTTCTTCATTTTTCCTTCCTTCTGCCTTCTCCCTTTCTTCCATTCTTCCATTTCCTTCTTCTTTCTTCATTTTAACATATAAAAAAATAGGGTACCATCGCTGCCAGCAGCTGAGTTGGTTGGTCACAACACTTGTATCAACTCGTTGGCGTGGGCGCCACATTCATCCTGCCATCTGGCCACCGCTGGTGACGACAAGGCAGCTCTCATTTGGGACTTGTCTTCTATGCCTAAGCCCATTGATGGTAATACTTTTCTCCTCTCTCTCTCTCTCTCTCTCTCTCTCTGTTGAAAACAAACAAAAGAGAACAGAGAGGAAAATGAGTAAGTCTAACTGTTCGTTCTATCAATAATAATAGATCCAATACTTGCCTACAATGCGGATGGCGAAATCAACCAGCTGCAATGGTCCTCAGCCCAACCGGACTGGATCGCCATTGCCTATCACTCCAATTTGCAAATACTTCGAGTTTAATTCACACTCAATTCCTTTAACCTTTTGTTTTCTTGCATCGTTCCTGTCGCGCACATTCTCTCCTCTCTCTTTTTTCTTCTCTCTTCTCTCTTCTCTCTTCTCTCTTCTCTCTTCTCTCTTCTCTCTTCTCTCTTCTCTCTTCTCGCTTCTCTCAACCAAGCAGTTTATTGGAACTTCACCAAAGCAAAAACACAACGAAAGAAAGAAATACAAAGAAAGAACTACTTGGTTGTAACGGAACAGCCGGCAAGGGGCCGGTTGTAGCAACTCTGGCAGCAACACAACAACTCCCACCACATGTCTGTTTCGCTGTCCCAAAACCTTCTCATGATTTGCCTTGCTTGCCCTCTTCCTTCCTCCTCGGCTTCTTCCTCTAAAAACAGCTGTTCACAAACATCACATCTGCTCTGCAACCTTTCCATTCGTTCCTTCACTTCCTCTGGCAGCAGCACCCCTGCTTTCGCAACCTCCACGCTTTCTTCCTCTTCTGGTTGATCTTCCTTTGTACCATTCTGTTCCTGCTCCTCGTCGAGCAGAGAAGAAGAAGAAGAAACAAGCCAAGCAAAGGGAAGGTCTGGAACAGGAGTCAGCAGGCCAGTTGGTAAAAGCTGGTTCCTCAGCACTGCCTCTCCACTCAAGTGCCACAAACTTTTCACTGTGGCGTGCTTCATTCTCGTGGGCGGTGGTTTGTTGTTGGATTTCGCTCTTTTCTTTTCCTCCTCCTCCTCTTGCTCTTCATCACTCTCTTCCATTTCTTTAAGAAGCTCTTCTTGCTGAAGACAGGGCTTAAGGGAACGCTTTTCTGGAAGAAGACGAACCATATAGCAGGGCAGTGCTTCCAATGGGTTACCACCCAGCTCGCAAAAAAAAATTGTGGGCAGCATTGCAACCGCTCTCGGCAAGGAGGTCAGCTGGTTGTTGCTGAGGTCGCACTCAGTAAGAGCGGAGAGCTGGCCAAACTCTCTCGGCAAGGAGGTCAGCTGGTTGCCAGAGAGGTCGCACTCGGAGAGGGCGCGAAGCTGGCCAAACTCAGAGGGCAAGGAGGTCAGCTGGTTGTAGGAGAGGTCGCAGGTGGTGAGGGCGCGGAGCTGGCCAAACTCCCTCGGCAAGGAGCTCAGCTGGTTGCAGGAGAGGTGGCACTCAGTGAGAGCGGAGAGCTGGCCAAACTCCCTCGGCAAGGAGCTCAGCTGGTTGCAGGAGAGGTCGCAGTGGGTGAGAGCGCGGAGCTGGCCAAACTCCTTTGGCAAGGAGGTCAGCTGGTTGTGGTTGAGGTTGCAGGCAGGGAGAGCGCGGAGCTGGCCAAACTCAGAGGGCAAGGAGCCCAACTGGTTGTCGCTGAGGTTGCAGGCAGGGAGAGCGGTGAGCTGGCCAAACTCAGAGGGCAAGGAGCCCAACTGGTTGTCAGAGAGGTCGCAGTGGGTGAGGGCAGTCAGCCGGCCAATCTCCCTCGGCAAGGAGCTCAGCCTGTTGTGAGAGAGGGAGCAGCGGGTGAGAGAGGTGAGCTGGGCAAACTCCCTCGGCAAGGAGGTCAGCTTGTTGTTGGAGAGATAGCAGCGTTTGAGAGCACGGAGCTGGCCAAACTCCCTCGGTAAGGAGCGCAGCTTGTTGTTGCTGAGGTCGCAGCGTTCGAGAGCGGTCAGCCGACCAAACTCTCTCGGCAAGGAGGTTAGCTTATTGCAGCCGAGCTTGCAGTTCCAGGGAGAGCGGTGAGCCGGCCAAACTCTCGCGGCAAGGCGGTCAGCTTGTTTTCGCGAAGGTTGAAGCGGGTGAGAGAGGTGAGCTGGCCAAACTCCCTCGGCAAGTCGGTCAGCCTGTTGTAGTTGAGGTGGCAGTCAGTGAGAGCGGTCCGCCGGCCAAACTCGCTCTACAAGGAGGTCCATCCTTTGTCTGAAAACTCGCCCACAGTCGACTGATCAACGGGGCAGAGCAGGGAGGAAAGG
>JAVKOQ010000382.1:0-45991 GCA_031835245.1 Balamuthia mandrillaris | reverse complement strand
GAAGAAGTGGAAGAAAAGGAGGTTCGCGAAACGCCAATAAAAGCAGAAGGGGAAGGGGAAGGAGAAGAGCAAGAAAGAGAAGGCGCAGAAGGCGAGGAGGAGGCAAAAATGTGGTCTACGGAGGAGGGCAAAACGGGGGTGTGAGAGGGCGGAGAGTTACGCCGGATCCGCTGTTTGCCCCATTCCTGTTTTTGCTGGCTGTGCTTTTTTCTGGGCGAAGTGACAATGGGAGAAGAGGAGGACAAGAAGGCCTCCACATGGGCGCCGGAGGCAGAAGAAGAAGAGGAAGCGGAAGGCGGAGAAGAAGAGGGAGCGAGCAGAGCGTGAAGATTTTGAGTAGGAGTTCGAGTTTGTTGTTGTGGTGGTTGCGAGTGTGTCGGAGTGGTCGCCATTCGACTTTCTTATTCGTTTTTGCGGCGGTGGCGGTGTGTCTCTACCTCTGAATTTTTTTTTCGTTTTTCTGTTTGTGAAAGATTTCCGTAAGGAGGTCTCTTTCTTTCTTCTCGCTTCCTTTTCTCTCCCCAACCAAAACAGAAAAAAAAAGACAAGAGAGAGACCCAAAAGCGGTAAGGAAGATAAAGAGAAAGGGAAAGGGATAGAGAATGAGAAGTCCTTCGCTCTCACCACGTTCCTTCCTCACGCGGTGTAATTTTATTGTTTTTTTTTTTTTTTTGGTGGCAGTTGTTCTCATGTAACAAACCACCAAATTATTCCTATTGAGGTGATAAAAAAATCGAAAATTGAAGAACACTGCGCAAAAAAGGGACATGACGACCAAGAAATTCTTTACAAAAAAAGCAATTATGACGGGGATTTCCGAAACTCCGACGCGAGACGTCGATGAAAAGTTGCACATCCCATAATTCCAAACTCGCTGAGATTTGCGTGGGATTATATAGCTTTTTCAGGGGTGAATCTGCATCGTGGCAGGTGGCTCTTTGCTGCTGCTTGCTCACTCCTAACAGGGTGAGCGTAGCCGGTCGGTATTGAGCGCAATTTTTTTTTTTTGGTTTGGAAAAAAAAAACGTAGCTTCCTCTCTTCGCCATCCTCATGTTCTGGGGGCACTCTTCTCGTCCGCCATACGCCCACCGCGCATTCAGTTCCCTTTTGTTCGGTCTCTCTCTTCTGGTTCTCTCTCGCAGAGGAGGAATCGGTTGGGAAAAAAGAAAAAGCGTAGCGGAGAGAAAGAAAGAGGTAGAGGAAGAAACAAACTGTCTGCCAAAGGATGGAGTATGGTGGAGCGTTGCACCGAGTTGGTCAAGGCAAGTACCAGGTCCCGCACGGGATATACCATTGGTGCTTCTTCCGGGCCAAACTGCTGGACCAGGAGGAGGTTCGCCAACAGCTCTACCAGAGGGAGGAGCTGATGACGGCACAGCAGTTCAAGGCCTTCGTGGAGGGGCACTTTCGGCTGAGTGCCGCCGAGGCAACCGCAACCGACGAGTCCAGAGAAACAACATCCAACGCACCTTGAACGCCATGTACGCTTACTACAAGGCCTTGATGGACCCCAAAGGGCCGTTGTGCGTCCAGCCTACCGCGGATGGGCGCGGGTTGGGCCTGTTCTTGCGGGATAGGATCCAGTGGGAGAGGCACTACTCGGAGGAGGGGAGGAGGAGGCTTCTGTGCGGCGTGTTGTTCGAGGTCACGCAGGTGCCCGCGGCGGAACGGCTGGCGGGGCAACACTCTCTCTCTCACTGTACCGCATGCAGCACAGGACGTTTGTGTTGTGCGGGGCGCTGAGTCTGGTCAACCACGCTTGCGATGCGCCGCTGACTTTTGGCAACCCCGTCAGAGCAAGCACGGAGCAACAAAAGGTCTTTTTTGCAAGGTGGTGTCTGTACGTTGAACGCGTTCGTTCGGAGAGGGAAGGAGAGACAGAGGACGAGAAGGAGGAGGGTGAAACGGAGGACGAGAAGGAGGAGGGAGAAACAGAGGACGAGAAGGAGGAAGGAGAGACGGAGGACGAGAAGGATGAGGGACAGACGGAGGAGGAATATGAGACAGAGGAGGAGAAGGAGGAAGAGAATGAGAACGAAGGAGAGAGCGAGGAAGAGATGGAAGAGGAAGCCATGGAGGAAGTCATGGAAGCGGAGGAGGAAGAGGAGGACGGTATGGGCGCAGCAGGCAACGACGTGCCGATGGAGGAGCTCCCCGAGGAGCTGCGGCAAACTCAATTGCAGTTTTCCTGCCGATGCCGTCAGTGTGTTGCGCAAGCCTCCCAAAGCGGGTGAAACAAAAGGCCTGTTTTGTCCTCTCTCGCCACCAGTGAGCTCCTTCTGGCGCTTCCTCCTCTCCTCCACTTTCTTGCAACAACCACCGCAACAGAGCCTACAACCGTAACACAACGAGCCATCTTCTCCAGCCGGATCGCACCAAATCTTGTTTAGTCTGTACCATGGAGAGGGACAAAAAGTGGTCCAACGACCCAAAACGAGAGTGTCTAGGAAATATTTTCTGTCGACATACCTAATTCATTTTTTTTGTTTGCTGTAATGCTTCAAAAAAATTATAAAGAGAGAAGGAAAAGAAAGGAGCAAACACAAATGGAGAGCGACGAAAGTGACTCGCAACAAGAACGCCAAGACGACGACCCCAGCGTACCAGAAGAGGGTGGTGAAGAAGAAGCTGACTACCAAGACGAAGATGACGATGAAGAAGAAGAGGAAGAGGAAGAGGAAGAAGAGGACTTTGAATTTTGTTACGAGTTCAAACCTTTATACCCGGAAGATGCCAATGACTCTGAGGCTTCCTCTTCTTCCATGCTATCTCTTTCTTCCGCTCCTTCTTCTCGCGGAGGCCATCAAACGTGGAACGAGTTGAAGGGCAACAAAGAGGAAGAGGCAATAGACGAAGACAAGAAGAGTGAATTATTGCAACAACAGGAGGAAGAGATTCGACGCCTCCGGGAAGAAGTTCTGCGGCTGAGGCGACAGAGCGCCGCCTCCACTCCTATCAACTCTCCTCGCGGTGGCACAGGCGGAGGGGGACTGATTATCCCTAGCCCTTCAAGCAGCAAAAGGGTGGCATATGATGAGGAGGAAGAGGAGGCCTCTCCGTTGTCTAAATCGCCCCAAGACTTTGAAAGAGGTTTCTTCCTCCTCTCCTCTCTGCTCTCTTTCCTTTTTGGAAATCTCTCTCTTCTCTCTCTCTCTCTCTCTCTCTCTCTCTCTCTCTCTTCGTCGTTCTCTACTCTTCATCGTTCTCTTCATCGTTCTCTTCGTCGTTCTCTTCTCTTCATCGTTCTCTTCTCTCTTCTCTCTTCTCTCTTCTCTCTTCTCTCTTCTCTCTTTCTCTCTCTCTTCTCTCTTCTCTCTTCTCTCTCTCTCTCTCTCTCTCTCTCTCTCTCTTCTTTTTCGCTCTTCCTAACGTTCAAGCATGCTCAAACGAAAACAGAACAACAAATGGAACAATTCAAAATGGCATTTCTGAGCAAATATTCAGCGGTTCAACAAAACGTCGATTCCTTCCAAAACAAAATGATACTCGACTATTATACTTCGCGCCTGGAGCGAAGAAGAAACTCTGTCGGGCCTCTCTTAATTTTCACTCCTCGGCAAGACACCATAACAGCTTCTCCTCCACAGCTGAACAACAAACTTTCTCCGGTTTCCTCCAAAGCGAAAAGAAAAGAAAGCAGAGGAAAACAAAAGAAGAAAGAGAAAAACAAAAAGAAAGAGAACAAGCGGAAAGAAAAAGGCAAAGAAAGTGAGACAGAAGAGACGACACCAGAAAGACACTGGAGAAAAGGTTCAGTTTCATCGTCATCATCAACACTTCAAAGTTTACTTTCGCCAGGTCGTTCCGAACGTTCTTCTTCTTTTCGTTTATTATCTGCCAGTTCCGAAACCAAAACAAGGAAGTCTTCAGCTTCTCCTGTGCCTTCTTCACGTCAACAGCAACCAACTGACAACAAAGAAGACACAGAGGAAGAGAAAGAAGAATATCACTTTCCAAAACAAAGTATGTTGGAAAGAAAGTTGAGCCGACGCTCGCTTGTTCCGCGTGACGATCGCATCACGTGCGTTGTTATAGGCGACAACAACACCGGCAAAACGGCTCTCATAAAAGCGTTATGTCTTATAGGCAATTGTTGTTTTGGAGGAGGACAGATCACCAAATATGTTCCTCCTATACCGACGACATCTACAAAGAGAAAGAAAAGTCTGTTGTCAACAGTTGGAACATTACGAAGAGGAGCATCGACTACAACGATGACTACATCAACAAGTGCGACAGGAGGAAAGGAGAAAGAACATGGATCAGCGTTGATGACAGCGAGAGATGGAAACGAAGGGATGAGACACACGGTAAAGTATAGCTATAAAGGAAGAGAGCGAGTGATTCTCTTTCAGGACTCGTTGAGTATCAGCGAAGCTGCCAGAATGCGAATGCATGCTTATGCGGTACGTTCTTGTTGCTCTTCTATTTTTGCTTTCTTCTCCGTTTTCTCCCTCTTTTGTTTCTCTCTTTTGACCAAAACAAATACAAATATAGATGGCAGATGTTTGTATTTTATGTTTTGCATGCAACGACCCAAGCAGCATGCGAAGCGTGCAGGTCAATTGGATCGCTGAGCTACGCAACTGTAAGCCCAACTTGCCCATCATTCTGGTTTCCACAAAGATCGACCTTCGTAAGAAACATTCTTCCAAGAAGAAGTCCGGAGGAAACGCTTCGTCTCCCTGGGTGCTCTCGCCGCAAGCAGAAAAGTGTGCCAAGGCCATAAGGGCATCCGCTCTGGTGGAATGTTCCGTGTTGCAAGAACAGACGTTGACGGAGTTGCTTCATGCGGTGGTGAAGCTGACCTGCAAGACGGGCAGCGGCATTCTTTCTTCCTACACCTCCTCTTCTCCTTCTGGAAGCGGTATTTTCGAAAGCCACAGAGCATAAAACAACTTCCTTAAAAAAAAAAACAAACTTACGGTTGCAAAGGGCAAATTAATTAATCAACTTACGTGTCGTTTGTCGATTGGACCATTTAATTAAAGATTTAGGCTAAAATGAAACGGCGTTACGCCCCAAATTTAGGCCAAAACCGCGCAACGCGGTTTCATTTCGTATATTTATCTATTTATTTGAACTCTGTCCCTTATCTTTCGTTTGGCAGAACAAACAACAAAACATGAACCACTCTCTGTTCGCCTGCTTGGCGCTCTTTGGCCTCCTGGCGATCGGCACCTTGGCCAAACCACAGTTCAACTACTACATCATAGGCGACCGCGTTGTTGGCCCCAATCTCTTCCACCAGAAGGTGTCGCAGACCCCTGCCGACATCTTAGCCAAAGCCATACGCGTCGACTCTCAGTCCGCTCATCTTCGTCGCCAGCCACCCCCGGTCGATGGAGGAGGAGGCCCTGAAGGGCTTATAGGTTCAATAGTAATGGCCACCGGCGAATCCTCTTCCGACCAATGCAAACCCTCTTCCCTTACAACTTGTGCGCAAGACGGCACGTCCAACTACTTTTTGCTGGACGGGATGACCTACGACCCCGAGAGCGGCCGCTTCTCTGGCACCTTTGTAACCAACTTATGCCCTTGGTATCCAACCCCCAAACGCGCAAATGCTGAGTGCATCTCTCAACAGTTTCCCGATCCAACCTGGGACGCTTCCTCCTCTTCTCCTTCCGAGGTTGAAAAACAAGTTCCACTGCTGGGCAGGCTCGGCCTGAGCGTGCACGGCCTGAACACCTACAGCAGTTTGGAGGCTGGCTTTGAGCCTGGCTTTGCTTGTTCCTCTTCTGAAGATGGGTATTGCGAAGCCGGAATGGCGGTTTTGGATTGTGGGTTGCAGTTGGAATTCACTTGTGATGGGGATGGAGAGCAAGCCATTGACTCCACGTTGATGTTGGATGAGTGTGGAGGGCATGCCACGCCTTATCACCATCACACAGATCTTGCTTGTGACTATAGCAACAGTTCTTCTGCTTCCTCTTTTGCTGGAGGCCATTCTCCTTTGGTGGGGATCGCTTTGGATGGGGTCGGCATATATGGCATATGGGAAAGTGAAGGAGAAGCTGGCCAGAAGCACCCACCAATGGATTTGGATGCATGTGGCGGTCATGTAGGTCCTGTTCCATCTTCCAGTTTTGTGGACTCGGAAGGAAACCTGTTCCAAGTGGAAGGAAGTGAAGCGGTGTATCATTACCACACGAATGACGGCAGTGAAGGCAAACCTTATACCATCGCTTGCTTCAACGCGGAAGGAGCAACAAGAGAGCAGTGTCAAGACTTTTATGAGGACTGCGGAGAAGGGTTTGTGGAGGTAGAAACAGAGAAAGGAGTGTTGCAGTATGACGTTTGGTGTCCTTGTTATGTGGAAGATGGACAAGTCATTGTGAAAGAAGAGGACGGAAGTAACGAGGATGGTGACGGAGATGAAGAGGATGGAGGAGATGGAAGTGAAGAGGATGGAGGAGATGGAGATAATGAGGGGTCTACTTCGAGTGCGGCTGCTTCGTTGCACTCTTCACCGTTGTTGTTGCATAATTAATTACAATAAACCCACTTCACTTTGTGTTCCTATAATCTCTTTGTTCTCATACTTCTTTTGCTTTTTCGTTTTCTGTTTCTTTGTCGTCTCCTTGATGGCGTTTTTCTTTTTGTTCTCCTCTTTCTCTTTCTTCCTCATCATCTATCCCTTCACTTCTCTCTTCCCGTGCAGAAAGCATACCAAGGCACCGCCTTGCATTTGCAGTGGTCCTAAGCGCCGTCTCTTCCTCTGTCCACCCTTTGACCTTTGCGACGAGTCGGCACATCCTCACGAGTTCCTCCTCGGCCTCATACGCACTGTCCAAGTCCGTTTCCAACAAGAGCCGATCATCTGGAACCTGCGCGATGACAGCGCAGGTCTTCTCCTCTGGACAACGGTCCAGGTTGATGACCGGAGAGAAAGAGAAGTAAAGCCTCTGTCCAACTTCCTTGAGCTTGAGCAACGAGCAAAGCATGCCGGTGGTTCCGCCGTAGGAATGAAGGATGATGGCAGGAGGAAAGCGATGATGTCCTCCTCCGCCTATCTTGTGCTTTGGAGCAAAGCCGCCTCGCAGAAACTCGAACAGGTCACCAAAGGCACGAACGCAGTGAACGTTGACGGGCAGCTGCAGTTCGGTTGCTATTTCCATTTGACGAAGAAAGATCCCCTTTTGGGCTTCATACTCGCATTGGCCTGTGTCTGGCGTTTTAGCCGCTTTGTCCAAGCCCAGCTCTCCTACCATGACGCAACGCGAGACGCTGGACAAGCAGCCACGAAGCCGGTCTTCCCAGTCATGAGGCGCTCTATGAGCGTACCAGGGATGGATCCCAAAGGCAGGGATCACCCTGCCAGGGTTTTCTTGGGCTAGGGTGGCCACTTTGGCCCAATCCTCGGGTCGCGTGCCCATCAGGCAGAGCCCTTGGAAGGGAAGGCGCGGAAGCAGCTCCCTGCATGACTCCAGCAAGTCGTCGTGAAAGTGGTTGTGGCAGTCGAACAGCAAGTTGGCAGCTGCTTCCACGCCACCACCACCACCACCGCTGCTCCGTGCTTCGCCTTTGCTACTTTTTTCCATTCTGTGGGTTTGGCTGACGTCACACTATTGACACGTCATCCGTGCTGCACAAAAAGTGCAGTTTTTCAGAACTATTTATCTGTCGACAGCTTAATATGGCCGCACGTGCGAGTGCAATCGATCAGGTAGTTCTCCAAAGTTTTTTCTTGTAATGCATTATTGGATAATAAAACCTAACACTAAGAGGTCCTTTCAGTTCATGACAACAATTTTTTTTCTCGGCCTAGCACAGCAACAATGATGGCACGTTCCAGGCTTGTGCCGGGGTTTCTTTTCGTTGCTTGCTCTGCACCCCTGCTTTACTTTCTTCTCTTTCATTCCTCCAATGCTGCAACTTCCTCCCTTCGGCCGTTCCGTCCTAACAATCTCTCTTTACCCGCTTCTCGAACAAACATTATCCTTCAGCAACAAGCATTACGAGGTTTCAGCCCTGCAGTCGAATCCCAAGCCGAGCAATGGGTCCGTTTCACCTGGAATACGGAGGAGGGAGGCTCTCTTCCTTTCCTTGTTTTTGTTCATGTACCAAAGACCGCCGGTTCCTCTGTCAAGCACCTTCTGCACCACATCTGTGGGAGGAAAGGCGCTGTGGTGGACCATCACTCCAGTTTTAGATTCTTGAGTTATTCTGAGAGAAAACAAAACTCTTATTGCAGTCTTTATGGTCACATCGGTTCGCTTTTTTCGCTGCCTCTCTCTCTCTCTCTCTCTCTCTCTCTCTCTCTTTCTATGCCTCTGTCTCCTCTTCCTCTGTCTTGAACGTGGTTTTGAATATTCAGTTCTTTTTCTCCCCTTATTTTGGGCCAGGATATGGAATTGACGAAATGAACGAATGGAAGGTGCATAAGCAAGTTATGTATATCACGTTCTTGAGGGACCCGGTCCGTCGGTTGTTGTCCCAGTATAATTTTTCTTGCAGAAGAATGGGGGATTCTGCAAAGTAACTTCTCTTTTCTCTCTTTTTGTTTGTCAGCCTTTTAGTTTTCGTTCTCCCTCCATTCTCTTTATCCTATGCGATGTATTTCTTTTGTTTATTCTCTCTTCTCTTCGTGCCTCTCTCTCTGTCTCATTGTTGTATGTTTTGTAACCTTTCTTTTCAATTCTCGTTCTTCAATTTGATAGTTTGACATTGGACGAGTTTCTTGACAAAAAAGAAAGGCAATGGAGCTTTGGGCCGTGGTCTGGCATTGACCCTGCTACCAGCCAACTTGGCACTCCGCGCTTCTGGACCTCGATACAGGAACAGTTTGCCATGAGCCCGGTCTCCCGAGAGGACTTGCAAAGAGCGAAATGGAGATTAGCTCACGGAGTGGATGTTCTGGGCCTGGTGGAGCGGTACGAGGATTCCATTCAGCTGATGTCTTTCAAGCTGGGGTTAAAGCTGCCTAAGCAGCTGGTCAATCAGCAGAACAACCAGTCGAAAAGACCCACCGACCTCCACTTCTCGCAGCTGAGCGATGCTCAACTGCGGCGCATGAGGGAGATGAACCGCCTGGATATAGAATTGTACGAATACGCCCAACAGCTGTTTGAGGCTCGCCTCGCTGCCATGAATAGAAGAAACAATGGCTAATATTTTGCCGTAACTATTCCCAAAATTTGTCGATTAATACCAAATTTCAAAATAATTTACGAAATATTTCGGAATTATTATTTCATTCATACATTAAAAAATAATTGCCGGTAACGCTTTATTGCTGTGTGAAAGCGTGAAGTTTTTGTTTTCGTTCTTCTTCGCACGATGACACGGCCTTCAAGGGTTGTTCTTGCGGCTCTCCTTCTCGGTTGTTTGGGTCCTCTTCTATTCTTCTTGCGGGCCACGCCCGATAACTATACGCTCCCTTCTTCTTCCTATCCGCCGGGCTACACCGCATCTTCTCCGCACCTCCCTTTTCCCGTCCCCGCTGCCGCTCCTTCTTCTCCTTCTCCTACTCCTCTCAGTGACAAAGCGCTCAATAACAAACAGTTCTTTTGGGGTGACGACTATGAAGAACAACAAAGCTTGAAAGAACTGGCCGAAGAATGGGCCAACTCCACATGGACGGAAGAACTCCCGTTCATTCTTTTCATTCACGTCCCGAAGACGGCAGGCTCCTCCTTCAAACAGCTGCTTAGCTACCTTTGTGATGAAAGCGGCGGCATAGTGCACCATGTTGAGAGATTCGAGTTTCTGGGTTGGAGCGCTGAGAAGCAAAACTCGTTTTGCGGACTGTACGGTCACTTTGGTACACTTCCGCTCTCATTCTCTCTCTCTCTCTCTCTCTCTCTCTCTCTCTCTTCTCTCTCTCTCTCTCTCTCTCTCCTCTCGCTCTCTTGTTCTTCTCCTGCTCGTTCGTCGCTCACAAATAGACCTTTAAAATAATTAAAAAAAGGAATAGGCATAGCCGAACAGGAAGAGTGGAAGGTTGACAAGCCAGCGGCCTACGTCACCTTCCTGAGAGACCCCGTCAGCAGGATGGTCTCTCAGTACAACTACGGCAGCAATAGAAATCCCAAATATCGCAAGTACTTGGCTCTCCTTTCCGTCGTTCGCCTCTCTTTTCTCTAATGTTTAATCCCACAACCGACAACAGCTTAACTCTTGACCAGTTCATCACTGCGAAAGAGAAGGAGCAGCTATTTGGGCCATGGTCCTGCATCAACCCAGCCACCGGCCAACTTTCTCGCTTCTGGCACGCGGAAGAAGACGAGCTGCACGAACCGCTTCCCACCCGAGAGGACTTGCGGAGGGCCAAAGCCCGGTTGACAGCCCCAATGGAAGAGGGAGGAATAGAGCTGTTGGGCCTGGTGGAACGATATGAAGACTCCATTCGCATGATGGAGTTCAAGCTGGGACGGCGCTTTCCCAGGGACTTGGTTGGGATGCAGACAAACAAGTCCCAACGGCCGACAGACATTCATGTCTCCGATCTGAGCGATGCTCAGTTGAGACGGATTCTGAGGATGAGCGAGTTGGACCTGGAGCTGTATGAGTTTGGGAAGAAGGTGTTTGAGGCGCGGTATGCGGCCATGAAGGGAAGAATCTTGCACCAGGATTATGCCTGGCAAGAAGAAACCAGCGATGGAGAGGCAGCGCAGCTGCAAGTTTACAAGTGAAAAGATGATTATCTTTGATTAAAGAACAAATAAGACAAAAGAGCAAATGAATAGTCGTTCATAACTCTCTCTCTCTCTCTCTCTCTCTCTCTCTCTCTCTCTCCCCCTCCCCCTCCTCTCTCCCTCTCTCTCTCCTCTCTTCTTGCAACCCAAGTATGGCAGCGAACCCATGAGAGGCAAGAGAGAGAGAAGAGAGAGAGGGGTTCTTTGGTATTAATAAATTAGGAGCATAAAGGAATGAAAGATGTGCAGATGAACAAAAGACGGAGAGACTGAAAGAATTCCGACACATAGTGCGAATGGTTACGATAAATATTTCTGTGATCCTGTGACTCTTTTAACTGACTATTTGTGGGAATTCTTTGAATACGTCGACGAAAAAGTTTACCGAAGATCAACCAATCACCATCAAGGTTTGATTCATTTCAAATTATATGAATTAATTTTTCTGATAATTCATTCGTTGATCTGCATCACTAATTGCTTTCCTGTAATAAAATTGCTGGGACCCCAACAACTGTGTCACTGCTTATTTCTTCACGGAACAGCAGCAGCACAGCGAACAAAACACACGGCAACAAACACACGCGTGTGCGGGAATGGCACGACCTTCAAGGGTTGTTCTTGTGGCTCTCCTCCTCGGTTGTTTGGGACCGCTTCTCGTTTTCTTGCGGGTCAATCCCACTAGCTACCCTCCTTCTCCTCCGTCTGCTTTCTCCTTTACCCGTGGTTCGTCTCCGAAGCTTCCTTTCTCCCTGGCGTCTTCTCCCAGCGACAAAGACCTCAAAACCGAACAACTCTTTCGGAGCGAACTGGAAGAAGAAAATAGCTTGGAAGAATTGGCGAACGAATGGACCAACTCCACGTGGACGTCTTCGGAAGAACTCCCGTTTCTGCTTTTCATCCACATCCCCAAGACAGCCGGCTCCTCTTTCAAGAAATTGCTTTGGTACCTTTGTGACGAAAGAGGAGGGGTGGTGCATAACAACCAGCGCTTTGACTTTCTGGGTTGGAGCGCCGAAAAACAAAACTCTTTTTGCGGCCTGTACGGTCACTTTGGTACATTCTCTCTCTCTCTCTCTCTCTCTCTCTCTCCCTCCTCTCTTCTCTCTTCTGCTTGTTTAACTTTACTCATTGTTCAAAAAAAAAACACAATGACAGGAATTGGCATAGCGGAGGAAGAGGAATGGAAGGTGGAAAAGCCAGGGGCCTACATCACCTTCTTGCGAGACCCTGTCAGCAGAACCGTCTCCCAATACAATTACGCCAGGAGGAAGAATCCACTGAAGTTTGAAAAGTACATCTTTCTCATTCTCTGTTAGTTCTTTTCAGAATCGACGCTTCGTTCTCCTTCTCCACGTTCCTTTGTCTGTTACCTCTACCGTCGTTTCAAATCTTATTTGTCGTCTCCTCTCTTCCTCGCTTATCGTCAATCATCATTAACTGTTTTTCTTTTGGTTACTTTACACTCCAAAGCATAACGTTTGACCAGTTCATCACCGAGAAGGAGAAACAACAACATTTTGGGCCATGGTCCTGCATCAACCCAGCCACCAGCCAACTGGCTCGCTTCTGGGGCAAGAAGGGAGGGGAGTTTGCTCAACCAAAACTCACCCGAGAGGATTTGCAAAGGGCCAAAGCCCGGTTGACAGCCCCAATGGAAAAAGGAGGAATAGAGCTGTTGGGCCTGGTGGAACGATATGAGGACTCCATTCGCATGATGGAGTTCAAGTTGGGACGGCGGTTCCCCAGTGCGTTGGTGGGAAAGGAGACCAACAAGTCCAGGAGGCCGACAGACATTCATGTCTCCGATCTGAGCGATGCTCAGTTGCGGCAGATCAGAAGGATGAGCGAGTTGGACCTGGAACTGTATGAGTTTGGGAGGAAGGTGTTTGAGGCGCGGTATGCGGCCATGAAGGGAAGAATCTTGCACCAGGACTATGCCCAGGAGGAAGAAAGTGATGGCAAGTTGTTGCAACTGCAAGCAAACAAGTGAACCACTGTCTATGCTTTTCTTTTCTTGGTCCTCGTTCTCTCTTATACTCGCTCTTCCTCCTCCTCGCGTCTCCTCTCCGCCCTTCTTGCTCGTGCGGCGAAAAAAAAAAGGCGTCTTTGAGATGAGATACCAACCTGGTTACCCCCGAGTTAATTTGTCACGTGTGGATAAACAACCAATGAATGAACCGGCTTATAATGAATTAGAAATCCCCTAGTTTCTTGTTGGTGAACAACAGTCAAGCAATAACTATCTTGCTTTTCCTTTTGTTGCTCTCTCCCAGCCTGTTATTTTTATTATTTCCCCTGTTTGTTTTTTGTAGAAAATAGCGTACACAACCGGTGATATTTTTTTGAAGTATGGCGCGACCTTCAAGGATTGTTCTTGTGGCTCTCATTCTCGGTTGTGCCGGTCCCCTTCTCGTTTTTTTAAGGGCCAATACGACGAACTTCCCTCCTTCTTCTTACTCCTATACCCTTGTCCCCTCTCCACCTTTTTCCTTGCCGACATCTTCCAGTTGTTCTCCACCTGGCGTAAAGCATCTCAAAAGCAATCAAATCTTTTGGGATAAAGAAGAAAGAGGTGTGGAGGAGCTTGCCGAAGACTGGGCTGGCTCCACGTGGACGTCTTCGGAAGAACTCCCGTTTCTGCTTTTCGTCCACATCCCCAAGACTGCCGGCTCCTCTTTTAAACAATTGCTTTGGCACCTTTGTGACGGGAGAGGAGGGGTGGTGCATAACAACCAGCGCTTTGACTTTCTGGGTTGGAGTGCCGAAAAACAAAACTCCTATTGCGGCCTGTACGGTCACTTTGGTACACACACACACTCTCTCTCTCTCTCTCCCTCTCCTCTCTTCTCTTCTGCTTGTTTAACTTTTACTCCTTGTTAAAAAAAAAAAACACAATGACAGGAATCGGCATAGCGGAGGAAGAGGAATGGAAGGTGGAAAAGCCAGGGGCCTACATCACCTTCTTGCGAGACCCTGTCAGCAGAACCGTCTCCCAATACAATTACGCCAGGCGGGTGAATCCACTGAAGTTTGAAAAGTTGGTCTCTCCCATCCCATCTTTTTCGTTTTATTTTTCGTTCTCAGTTCCTGTCTCCTTCTTGCTGGCGTTCGTTGCGTTAACCATGTTTCTGTTTCTGTGCGGCTTCGACTCCAAAGCATAACGTTTGACCAGTTCCTCTCTGCAAAGGAGAAACAAAAACATTTTGGGCCATGGTCCTGCATCAACCCAGCCACCAGCCAACTGGCTCGCTTCTGGGGCAAGAAGGGAGGGGAGTTTGCTCAACCAAAGCTCACCCGAGAGGACCTGCAAAGGGCCAAAGCCCGGTTGACAGCCCCAATGGAAAAAGGAGGAATAGAGCTGTTGGGCCTGGTGGAACGATATGAGGACTCCATTCGCATGATGGAGTTCAAGCTGGGACGGCGCTTTCCCAGTGCGTTGGTGGGAAAGGAGACCAACAAGTCCAGGAGGCCGACAGACATTCATGTCCCCGATCTGAGCGATGCCCAACTAAGACAGATCAGAAGGATGAGCGAGTTGGACCTGGAACTGTATGAGTTTGGGAGGAAGGTGTTTGAGGCGCGGTATGCGGCCATGAAGGGAAGAATCTTGCAGCAAGACCCCAGGATGGAAGGAACCCTATAACGAACAGGAGCACCTCTAACCAAACTTATGAATCAACAATCCATTTTTATTTCTTGAGTCTTCTCTGCAGCTTTGTCTCTTTCTTTTCTTGTTTGTTAGCTGGCCACAAGTTCGAACAGCAAATTCTCTCTCTCTCTCTCTCTCTCTCTCTCTCTCTCTCTCTCATTGTAGTGTTGCACGAGCAGCGACTGAATTTGACGTGGCGCAAATCAGTCTACCAGGTGTCCACGAAAAACCAAATCACTGCATTGGACAATTCCGCCCTTAATTAATTCCCCTTTGTTTCCCAAGTAACTCGCACCAAAGCAAAGCGAACAAGCAATGAAGAAAGGAGGGCTTGGGCAGTCCCGTACCTCCTCCGCCGTGGAAGACGTCCTTTCTCTTTGCCGCAACGAACGCTTGCACGAGTTGAAGCGGTTGGTGGAACGCAAGAAAGCCAGCCGCAAGGTCATCAAGTTACGCAACGCTTCCAACCATGACAACGCGAACGCCGCGCCTTCCTCTTCTGACACTGCCCCGGCTCCCCTTCTTCTCTCGCCGTTAGAACACTTGTTGCTGCACAGCGATCCCACGGAAGGACGAGGCCTGCTCCACCTGGCCGCCACGGAAGACCAACGCAAGGTGGTGCGCTTCTTGTTGTCCCTTCGCCACGACCAGAAGGAAAAGAATGACAGAGACGATAAGAGCGAGGCGCCCAAGCTTGTGGACCATCAAGACGTGGCAGGATGGACGGCTTTGCACGCTGCCGCCAGCCAGGGCCACCTCCACACCTGCCTCATGCTGTTGGAGGAAGGCCAAGCGGCAGCCCATCTGACCACCTTTGGGGACGCCAACTCCGCCTTGCATTACCTCATGAAACGCAGCTATCCCAAAGAGCAAAAGGCGTTGCTGAGACGAGTCATCACCGCCATGAGAGAGGGAGGAGCGGATGTCAACGCGCTGAATGTGAACCAGGAGACGGCGTTGCATCTGGCCTGTTGGAAGGGAGATCGGCGTTCCGCTTCTCTTTTGTTGGAAGCGGGTGCCAGCATGGTTCTCTTCAACAAGTAAGTCTTTTTCAGTGTTGTGGTTTTTATGTTTGTTTTAGGGCTGTTTCTCTCTCTCTCTCTCTCTCTCTCTCTCTATCTCTCCATCTCTCTCTTGCTATCTCTTTCTCGCTTTTACTGTCAACTCATAATACAGCAACAAAGAACAGGAGAGACTTGCCTGCACTATGCAGTTCGCAACGGACATGCGGAAGTGGTGCGCCTGCTGGTCGCCAATGGAGCTGATGTCAGCGCTGTCGGCAACAACGGCTCCGCCTCTGACATTGCTCGAGAATGCCGATACTTCCCAATCGCCGACTATATTGACAGTTTGGTTTCTTCTCTTCCTCAGCTGCGTTTCACTTTTCTCTTCTCTCATATTTTGTATAAACTCTTCTCTCTCTCTCTCTCTCTCTCTCCGCTGATGGACTTTTCTCATCCCAATTCCTCCCTTTTGTAGGTTTTTTGACAATACGTCGATTGCCGGATGAAGTACTGCTGCACTGTTTCAAGTTTCTCACCAACGTCAAAGATCTCCTTCACACAACCCAAGTTTGCAAGCACTTTCGTCGCATTGGCAGCGAACCCATGTCCGTCTCCTCGTCTTTCTTCTTTCTGTGCTTCTTCTCATCTTCTTTCATTCCATCTTTACTCATCCTAATTTATTAAATGGCAAACACTTCTCTCTCTCTCTCTCTCTCTCTCTCTCTAGACTCTGGGAACCATTTCTTGCTTTGGTAACTCCATCAAAGTTGAAGGAACAAGATAGCAACAACGACAGCGATTGGAAGCAAGCATACTTGGATCATCGCAAGCACCTCCGAGAGCAACAGGAGCAACACCAACGGGAAAAGGCAGAAAGATACCTTTTGCGACGAGCCTATGCGATCAAAACAGATTTTGCGACCAAGGGATTTCACTATTTGATGAAGCTATTCATTTTGGGTGATGCTGGCGTTGGCAAAGTACGTGAGTCTTTTTTTCTGTTTCTGAGTTTGTGTTGTTTAATGTTGTGCGGTTTTTTTGTTTGTTTGCATTCATGTTTTCTAACGGTTTGGTTGAAAGACATCTATAACTCAAAGGATAGTAGTACGTATGCAACGTTAAAGACCTTCATATTTCTATTTCTAAATGAACTCTAACACGTTACTTTCTCTCATGTCTTGTGTATCTTCTCTCTCTCTCTCTCTCTCTCTCTCTCTCTCTCTTTCTTCCGTTGCTCGTTACTGTTTGTAGGAAGACACTTATACTGACTCGTACATGCCTTGGAGCGATAACTTTGTGCGTACCTTATGGATGCCGCCTCTTTTCATTTTTTTCTCTAGTTAGAAAGCTGTTTTGCTAAGAACTCATAATCTGTAGAAAGCAGTGATACTTGATGTAAATAACTTTAAAGTGAATGTGCAAATCGTACGCAAATGAAGAGATGTCTTTGTCTCTATTTCGCTTCTGGTTCTTGTTCTCATGCTAATTTCACTTCTTTCGGTTGTGTGTTGTTGTTGTCTTATGTTGTTGTTTCGTTTGTTTTTTAGTGGGAACTAGACATGCGGGGCAGATGGTGGAATAACTTCCATTCCAGGGTGTATCATGGCACCTGTGGTGTCATTTTGTGTTATGATGTGTCTCTACCCGAGAGCTTTGACAACATACCGTATGTTTTCTGGATTTTGTTCTTTCGAGAGATTGATGTTCTTGTTCTTGTTCTTCTTGTTCTTCTTCTTGTTTTTCTTCTTTTTCCACTTCTCTCTGCCTCCATGCCAAACCAATGCTTTGTACCGCTTGGTGGACGTAATTTCAGTAATTGGAATTGTGAAGTGGATCGTTACACCTGCGGTAACCTGTTTAAGCTGATGTTGGCCACAAAAGTGGACTTGCCGCCGGACCTACACAGAGTCCATCCGCAGCAAGCCAGAGTAAGCACATTGGCTTCATGATTTTGCAATACTTTTTTCTTTATTTTCTACTCAACTTTCTTGTATTTCTTTCTTGTGGTTCCTTTCTTTCTTGTTGTTCTTTCCGTTTTGTTTTAACTCGTCCTTCCCTTCCTTGTTCTCTTAGGAATTGGCGGAGGATTGTGCAATGGAGTTTGTTGAGACAAGCGCTAAGGAAAACACGAACGTTAGAGAAGCCTTCCAGGCATTTGTAACGCAAATACTGACAAGAAAGTTGGAAGAAGACGAGTCCAACGGCAGTACCAGCAGTTCGGACCTTTCAGCTGCTCGAAAGAAAAAGCCCAAAAAGTTTTTCTTTTTCTAACATAGAAAACAAAGCGGTTCTTCTTTCTACGAGCTGCCAAAGCAAGGTTCTCCTTTGTCCTTCCTTGACCAGCACAAGCTCCTTCCACCGCAAGCCGTAATAAGCATATTCAGAATAGTCCTTATTCTTGTCAGCACGAAACTTTTACAGCGGTTGGCCACATCGTCTCTCAAGCTATGTAACGCTCCGGACGAAAAGGGAGAAGACTTTGGACCCGTTCCGGTCTTTGAAGAAGCCCCTCTTATTCGAAGAGAATCCCCGTTGTAGAGGAGTTCTGTGCGAAGAAACTTTGGACAAAGAGAACGAGGACTTTTCTCTTAAGAAGATGAGGAGTGGTCCTTCATGGCCATGGGCGGGAAGTATGCAGACCACTTGGGTCCCATCATTACAAATAATTGCCACGTGAGATAATTTAATAAAGTTTAACCGAAAGTGTAACTCTACGAAAAGGATAGGGAATAAAGCATGAACGTGAGAATGTTATTGGGAGTCTTCTTTAAAAGAACCTTCCGCAGTCAATAAGGATGTTACACAATATAAATGCGGACTGCTGAATGATCAGTCAACCACCACCACAACAACCACACAATGCAAGCAGCATCCTCTTCAAGACAGAGCTCCAAAGTAGCCTACGATCGATGCCCTTTTGACCCCGACACGATTTGCTCCGGCCACTTTGCGCTTGACTGGCCTTTGGAGGAATGCACTTTCATGGAAGTGAGGGGCGATTGCCAGTTTCGTTCATTTATGTCCTACTTCTTCGAGGAATGCGGTCTCCACGCCGACGGCCAAGCGGAAGGAGAAGAAGCAGCAATGCAACCCAGTTGGGCATACACTAGTTCCCGCCCTAAAGTCACACGCGTCACTTTGGGCTTGGGACTCCACAAGGTATGGTGGACAAAACGTAAGATTCCTCTACGCGTTCTTCTTCAAGCCATCGGCGAACCTGGGGGCTTTGACTCGGATCTTCTTTGCCGGATGAACAACATGGTGGTCTTTGTTCGCGGGCGCAAGATGGAGCATCGTCAAATCCTCGATGAGCTAAGTAAGGAAGTCCAGGAATGGGATGAAAGCTCTGACGCGAACACCTTCAACGTTTACAGCTACAGTCCTAGCGAAAAGTTCTGGAGACATAATGGTAGCAGGCGAGGTCGTCCTTACCACACTGTCATTCTTCCGGAGAAGGTGAAACAGAGGGTTCAACAGGACCTGGATTCATTCTTCGCTGAAGAGACGTTGGACTGGTACACTGCTAAAGGGATCACCTACAAACGGTCTTACCTACTGTATGGTAGGCCTGGTACAGGCAAGAGCTCCCTCATCCAGGCTATCGCCACCACCAGGAAACGCAACGTTTGCTTGGTTCAGCTTTCTCATCCCCAGTTAACCGATGAAGGTTTGATGGAGGCGATGAGCTCTGCTCCTAATAGAGCGTTGATTGTTTTGGAAGATGTGGATGCTTTGTTCGGAGAAACCCGACAGAAGAACGACGATGCTTCATGCCCATTGTCCTTCAGTGGACTGCTGAATGCATTGGATGGAGTGAGCAACATCGACGGGCAGCTGTTCATTCTGACCACCAACCACCTGGAACGATTGGATCCCGCCCTGGTTCGATGCGGTCGAGTGGACGTCAAGATCCCCTTCTGTTGGGCCACTGTGGAGCAGGTTCGCGACATGTTCCTACACTTTTATCCTGAGGAGAAGCAGCTGGCCCAGCGCTTTGTGGAAAAGAGTTTGAAGATATTTGGCGAGCCGAAAGAGCCAGATGCGAATGCAATCGAGGGGTGCGAGTATGTGCAGGTCACGCCAGCCACTTTAGAGCAGCACTTCATTCGTTGCAGGAAGGCTTCCGCTACAGAGGCTGTGGAGACTCTGTCGTTTGACGTGGAGGATTTTTAAAAATCCGGCGTTGTTCATAGGGCTTCTCCCGCAGCATTGTATTCTTTTGTGCTTGCCGTTATACTCACCGTTCCTCTAGTTTTCTATCTTCTCCAATATAGAAGACATCATTGATTCATTCCACATTCCCTTCTTCCTTTTCCCTCTTCCCGTCGCTTTCATCTTTGTGCTCCAACAAAAGCAACATTGAGATTCGATTTTATCAACATCTCCTTGAGATAGCTGCAGGCTCTAACGTCATGCATCGCGAATATCCCCGGTCCCCCAGCGCTCCCCCTACGAAGTACTCGGTCCCCTCCATTGTTTATAATGGAGGTGGTACAACCAGGGAAAGACTAGTAAATGCGGGCAATATATATTCATGACGACGGTGAATTTTTTTGCCGACACAAATTATTGAGCAGCTTTTGTGTTGCGTTTGTGCTAATGATTGCTAAGGAGAGCCGCACCTTTGTAGGTCAAAGGGTGCTGTCTTTGTTCAGAAATGCTGCTACTTGTTTCATGTCGTCATGACTATTCTGAGGAAGTAAAAAGAAAGAAGAGAAAAAGATGCGAAGCGCTGCATGGTGGAGCAGGACCGCCTGTGGTCCGGGTCTGTGGCTTCCTCCAAGGGGCGCTACCACTGCGTCCGCACGCACGGAGCAAAAAAAACTTTTGCTTTTTGGCTCCAACCACCCTTTCTTCTTCGCTTCTCCTCCTCGTTGCTTCCATCCTCCTCCGCCGCGCGACATAGATGACGGCGAGCCGAGGAAGCTTCGTAGCGGAAGACGTCCTGCCGACTTTCGCTCCGCTGAGGTGAAACGCGTTCGAAATCAGATCTGGTCCTCCCACGACCACCAAGAACAGGAAACGGACCAGTGGCGAGCGGAGAAGCACAGCTACCAAGACGGCGAGAGAGAGGGTGGCAGAAGAAACGACTTTCACCACAGCAAAAGATGGAAGCCAAGATTTGAACAAGAAGAAAGAAGAAAGGAACCCATGTTGAAGGGAAAGAAGAGGAGTGCTGCAGAGGAGGTGCTGCACAGGGACCAAGAGTACTTGTACGGCGTGCGACCCGTGGAAGCCGCCTTCTCCAATGCTCTCCTTCTTCTGCAACAACAGCAAGTGAGCACAGAACCACAAACAACAGCAACAAGGACTTATCCACCTCCTTCCGCTCTTCCTCTTCGTCGCATCTCCAAACTGTTTCTTCTGGACAAACCCTTGTCTCCTTCTTCTTCTTCTTCTTTCTCACAACAAAGCAAAGAAGAAAGACAAGAAGAGGAAGCAACAGTAGCAGGAGAAGAAAGAAGAAGAGGAGAAGGAGGAGGAGGAGCCAAGGAAGGCTCCAAGTTGGCAAAGAAAGGCACCAGCAAGCACCAAGCGGTGTTGCAGTGGTTGGAGGCGGCAGCCAAGGAAGAGCTAGGCATCCCAGTGGAGAGGGTGGACCGAAGGAGGATGGAGGAGCTGGTGGGTCCCAACAATGTGCACCAGGGGGTGGTTGCCAAGGTGTCCAAGCTGAAAGCCAAAGAGGTGCCCTTTTTGGAGGCGGAGGAGGAGAAGGAGAGGAGGATGTCACGTGGAAGGAAGCCGTTGTGGCTGGTCTTGGCTGAGATTTGGGATCCTCACGTATGTTACTCTCGATGTAGTTGTTGTGGCTGCTGTTGTCTTGTTGGCTGTTCTGCTAATTCTTTTTTCTACTTGTTCTTTCTGCTCACTTTCATTGTCCTTCATTGTTCGATGTTCTTTGCTATTTCTTTAACAGAATGTAGGAGCAATCCTTCGCACAGCAGCCTTCTTTGGCGTTGATGGAGTTATCCTGAGGTAATTCGTTTGCTTTGCTTTGTTCTTCTAGACCTTCTTCTAACCACAATCTCCACAAACCAAACAAAACCTTTGTAACAAAGTGCAAAGAATAGCAGTCCTCTAACTGCCCACGTGAGCAAAGCCAGTGCAGGCGCTCTGGAAAGCATGCAACTCTACAGCACGAGAAACATCCTTCGCTTCTTAGCAGAGAGCAAGAAAAGAGGGTGGAAAGTGTTTGGAGCTTCTTCTGCTCTCTCAGATGACGATGATGCTGCTGAGAAACCAGAAGAAGAAGAAGAAGGAGAAGTTAACACTGCTGAAACAAAAGAAACACGCGAAAATGCGGCAAAGAGTCTGCAAGAAGTCTCTGACCGGGATGCTCCCTCTATTTTGGTTGTCGGTATGTTTCTTCCTCTCCATTTCTTCCTTTTATTTTCATTTTATTATTTATCGTTTTTTGTTTTTTCTGAGTTGTGTTTTATTTTATTATTTTATATTTTTTATTATTATAAATTATAAATAACAAAAAAAAACAAAAAGGAAACGAGGGCTATGGCCTAAGGAAGCAGGTCATTAAAATGTGCGACGTATTGCTGCACATCGACCAAGCCCTTGCTCCCTCCTCATCGCTTCATCCCCGTCAGCATCTGGACTCCCTCAACGTGAGCGTGGCAACCGGCGTCCTGCTCTTCCAACTTACGTCCACCAAATAACACTGTGTGACCACGAACAACCGTTTCGTTAAAGAAGAATGGTATTTTTTTGGTTTATTATATTTATTTCTTTATAGTACTTTCATAACAACAAAGCAGCACTCATCCAAAGCGGCGGGGACAGAGAAGAAGAAGAGGAGGTGGAGGAGGAGTCTGCTCCTTGTTGGTGGTGGTGGTCGCTTCCGCCGAGCTGGTGCTGGTGGTCACCGCCGCCGTCCTCGTAGGAGGGCTTGACCACGTCGTCTTTGTTGTCGTAGTAAGTATCGTCGTCAAAGTAATATTTATCGGCAGCGCCGTAATAATCGACGATAACTTCTTCCTCTTTCGTTATATCGTAATGTATCGATTTATCGTAGCCTTTTGCGCCATTATCGCAATAGTCCTCCAAGTTTTCGTCCGTATCGTAATAATCGTCGTAGGCGTCGATGTTGTTGGGCGGAGCCCAGGAGTCGTCCAGCACAGGGCCGTGCTTCACCGTTCGTTTCTGGCTCAAAGGAGAAGAGGAGGAGGCGGCTTCAAAGACGAACAAGGAGAGCAGAAGCAAGCAAGCGAGGGAGAAGCGCTTCATCATTTGTATTTATTTTTTCCTGTGTATCCTTCAAAAAGAAAAAGAAAATAAAAGAAAGCTTATTTTTCTGTCCCCTTTTATACACATTTTTTAAAAGTCTTTCTATGCAAATGCACTCTTTAGGATGGAAACAGGCGAGCTTTCGTCGAGAAGCTGCCGTTTGGTTTAGTAGACCTTTTCTTTCGTTCCATGTCTTTCTTTTTACCACAAATTATCGATAGCTTTTTTTTCGGCCACAGCTCTGCGAAATTTCATGCTGACAAAGCTCAAAACCTGCAGCTTTCGTGGTGCTGTCGTACAGCGTCAGAGATGTGGTGCAGCAATGGAGCAGCATTTGCGCAGCATTCGTGCAGCTTCACATATGTAATGCCTTTTTTTTAAGAGGAATCAATATGAGGAGGACGAGAATGCAGGCGTTTCGGTGTGGTGGTCGTTTGTTTCCTCTGCTTGTTCTTCTGCTTCTTTTTTGTGTGGTTGTCAGCGGACTTGAAGTGGAGGGTCCACCCGCTCTGCGCAGGCCCAACGTCGTGTTTGTTGTTTCGGATGACCAAGGCAAGACTTTTTTTCCATCCTCGCCTCCCTCTTCTCTGGGTAACCTTTTGACGACCACTTCAACCAAAAGATCTTATGCTGGGAGGACTAGAGCCAATGCCTCACCTTCGCAACCTGTTGCAGGCACAAGGCACCAACTTTGATAACTTTTTCGCCACCACTCCTGTATGCTGTCCTTCTCGCACCACCATTCTTTCTGGTATTTTTTCTTCCATTTTTCTTTTCTCGTTGTTTTCATTGCTCATTCTAGCCATTTTATTTTGTAGGCAGATATCCTCATAACACAGGGCAGCCAACTGATGGATGGTGTGGCAACACGCCTTCCTCAGAGTACAAACGTTCCACTGTGGCTTTTTATCTTCACAACTTTGGCTATGCCACTGGTAAACTATTGTTCCCTCGTCGCTCTCTCCTCTCTCTCTCTCTCTCTCTCTCTCTCTCTCTTGCTACTTTTCGCTTGTCTTTTGTTCTTCTCTCTCTCTCTCCCCGAGGAAATAATTGTTGATATTAATATAGGTATGTTTGGAAAATATCTAAATAATTATGAGACATTCTGCTTCGACAAAGCGAACCCCATTCCACCGGGATGGGATCGGTGGTTCACCATGTGCGATGACAGCAAATACTTTGACAATGCATTTAATGACCAAGGCAACATGGTCTCTTCTGGTTCGCTTTTTCGTTGTCTTTTCTCGAGTAATGTTAAAGCATTTTGAATGTTTATGTATTTCCAACAGGCGAAACGTTACAAGACTATATGACAAGTATCATCGGTAACCAAAGTATTCGTTGGATGCAAGAAAGAGTTTCGTCCATTCCTTCTTCTTATTTCTTGTTTTAAAATCCATTTTCATTATTATGATAAAAGAATTCTTCAGTTGGAAAAACAGGAACCGTTCTTCAGTTACATAGCATTACATGCTCCACATGTGCCGGCCACACCTGCTCCTTGGTATCAACGAATGTTCCCGAATGGCTCCGCTCCACGTACTCCCAACTTCAACTTTCATGGTAATGTTAAAAATCGCTCTCCTAGAATAAAGGATGGGAAGAAAAGATGAAGAGAAAATGAACTAACGTGAAGAAACGAACAAAACAGCGGTAGACCATCACTGGATTGTTCGGCAACAACAAGAGATGGACTCCCAACACACCATTCCCTATACAGATGAGCTCTTTCGTCGCCGCTGGCAAACTCTCGTATCCATCGACGACCTTCTTCGTGACATTGTTATACTCCTCTCCAAGTACAATCAACTGGACAACACCTACATTCTTTACACTTCGGACCATGGCTACCAGTTGGGTCAGTTTCGGTTGCCTCTCTCCAAGCTGCAAGCCTACGAACATGACATTCGCGTTCCTATGATCCTGAGAGGACCTGGTATAACACCCAACACTCATATAGAACCTATAGCAGGACTGGTGGACTTGGCGCCAACGGTGCTGGAATTGGTGGGCGCTCCTGTGCCAGATACTATGGACGGAATATCACTCGTTCCACTGCTACAATCAGCACAAAGTTGGGGTAAACAACTAGAAAAACCTGCACAGAGAGAAGCGAACAACTACAAAATGCATAGATTGAACGTCTATCCTATCGAATTGTTGCAACAGAGAGGAGAAGGAAAGAAGGACAAGTTATTTTGGAGATCAGCTTATCTTCTGGAATACTGGGCGAACGACACTGTCATTCGAGGCCCGCCTTCCTACACCGAACAGGCCAAACTTCCTCCGGAAGGACTCGGGCACATTGTCGACATTCGCAACAACACTTTGTTGGGATTGCGAGTGAAGAACCGCACGCACGATCTTCTTTATGCTGAATACACAGACAAGTAGGTCCCTCTTTCCTCTCCTTTCTTATCGGTCTCTAACCATTCAAAAAACACAAAAGAAATGATCCGTTCTTCAAAGCTCCGTTGGAGTTTGAGTATTATAACATTACGGAGGACCCTTGGCAAATGCATAACAGCTACAAGACCGCTCCTTCTTGGTTGATCCAAGACCTTCGTTCTCAACTTCATCAACTCTTCCTCTGTAAAGGTAAACAATGTCGTCTATAAACAATGGAGAGAAAAAAAAGAGTGATAGACTTAAATTGTTATTTTTTGGGTTGAGGGGCTTGGTTTTGGTCTATTCCTGCTTCAGGCACCAACGGCTGTTGTTGCTCTTCTTGTTTCTTTCGCCAAAACGGTGTTTTCAAAAGAACTGCCTCCAAAGCCAAACCTGGTCCAAATCTGTAATATGCAAAACGATGATTAAAATAAAACATGAAGAGAGAAGAAAGGAGAGAGAAGAGAAGAGAGAAGGAAAGAAACGAGAAAAGAGAAGAGAGAAAGGAGAAGAGAGTGAGCAAAAGTGTGGGATAACAGAGAAATCCAAAAAACAAACCCAACACCAATGGTCCAAGGAGCAGCTTCTGCAACGGGAACATTCTTCTTTCGCAAGTTGTCCAACACGTATAGGAAAGTTACACTGGACATGTTGCCATAGTTCTTCAGCACATCCCAAGAGCAGGCTGTTTGCCACGGTTGAAGATTTAACACTTCTTCCAAACCTTTGACAATGGCTTTGCCACCTGGATGAATCGCCCATCCACATTCAGAAGGAAGACATCTGTTTCCTATATTTTTTGTTGGTCATAAAGAAAGAGAACTCAGAGAGAGAGAGAGAGAGAGAGAGAGAGAGAAAGAGAAACAACAAGAAATGTTGAAGAGAGGAAAGAGAGAGAAAAATGGTAGCATGCCTAAAAGTTTTTGAACAAAACTTGGGGTGTGTTCTTTCAACGAATCTGGAATCTTTGCGGATAGTTTCATGATGAAACCTGATATGAAAGTATATGAGAAACAAACAAAACAAAGAGAGAGAGAGAGAGAGAGAGAGAGAGAGAAACACCAACCGACGTCAGACGCTTCCCAAGTCATTAGATCGGGTGTATGCTCAAGAATGAAGGAGGCAGTGTCTTCTATGTGCCACAACGCCTTCTCTTTGTCATGAACAGAGCCCACATTGCTTCCAATGATGAGAGCAGCTGCTCCATCTCCGAATAAAGCATTACCTATCATCGTTTCAAACGATAAAGTTGCTAAAAGGGGTATTTAGTAAACAGAAGATGAGGAGGAAAATAACTAGAGGGAGAGGAGGAGTCGAAAGACGGAGAAGAAGAAGAACGAAGAACAAGAAGAACAAGAACCAGGACAAGGGGATGGCAAAGAACCTACTTTGAAAATGTATAGAACACAATTCTGTACAAAATAGAAGTACTCTATTCATTGGGTTCTCGCGTGCTGGTGATGCAAGTCATTAGCAAGAGGGAAGAAAGTGACTAAGAAAAAAAAGAAATACCAAAGGCTTTGGCAGTGGCAATGCCTCTAAACGCGCCAAAACAACCCATTATATTGATACCTAAACGCTGGACGTTGCGAGGAATGCCCAGTGCCTCCATTACATGAAACTCTAACCCTGGTGCCATCACTAGGTACATTGTACAGAGTGAGAAGAAGAAGAGCAAGAAGAAGGAGAAGAACATGAAGAAGAAGACGTGGTCGAAAAGGAGAGAATAAAAAGAAGAGAGTGAAACGAGCAGCACAAGAGAAGGAAGGAAAACCCTACCGCCAGTGCAAGAGACAGAAATGACATGAGTGATATGCGCAGGGTCACCTCCCCACTCAGCAACCGCCTTTTTACACGCTGCTATCGCTAGCTTTGGTGCTTCTCTGCAATACGTTCTTTTTGTTTTTTAAAGAAGCGAAATAATAAATATATAAGCGATCTGTTTTCAATTAAAGAGTGGAAAATAACTTACTTGTTGCGAACAGTCATGGAAGGGGAGGACTGAGGAAAGTCTTTCGGCAAGACCTGCCACTCGCTGGGAGGAGCCTGCGCGTCGTTCACACAAAAGTACCTCCTCTCAATGGCCGAGCGCGCTCCGAGCTTGCGCACTCCCTCCGCGATCTCTCCCGTCAGTTGCACGCTTTGGATGACCCATTCGATGTAGTCTTCTTGAGTGATGGGATAAGCAGCGTCCGCCGTGGCCAACGAGAGAATGGACACCGCTTCTGCTTCTTCTTTCCTGTCTTCCATTTCTTTTTTTTTTCGTTGTAACAAAAGTTATTTTTTTTATTTATTTTTCGTTTTCTTTTTCCTAGTGATAATTGAATGGATTTTCGCGTAGAAAACGGGTATAATAGTGAATTGTCCAAATTAGGTAAAACTCCGACCCGTAAGTTGCTTATTTAGAAAAATTGTTGCTAATTTGGAAACTTTGGACAATCTTTTCAGAATAACAAAAATCTCTTCTTCTTCTGCTTCTTTTTCTCCGCTTCTTGGCGCACTTCTTGCAAGAGCTGCCGAAGCGGCGCGGCTAGCTCCGTCAGCACTAGCTTGTTGGTTGGCTGCTCCATCACTCTGCATTCGAACGGAGCGCTGCCGTACAGTACATCCTTATCTCTCTCCCAGCCGAACAATCCTAAGAGAAAAAATTTAAACAACATACCGAAGAATGGGAAGAAGTAAAGCGAAGTAAAAGAAAGAGAGAAAGCAGACCTGCATTCGTACAACGTCCAAATGGATTCAGTTCTGTTTTGCATCCACAAAGGAAAAAAAACAAAGTAAGAACACGAAGAAAGCAACAATAAGAAAGAAACCAAAAAACCAATAATAAACGGCTGGCCGTCCCTCCGTATCGTGAAATCGATCACATAAGAATCGAATGGCAGCAAAGGCTCCACCTCTGCCTCAAAGTAATGGCGAACGAGCTCTTCCAACTGCGCCTTGTGGCGGACTATCTCAGGGACATAACACATCGAGTTATATTGTGTTAACGCCGTCATCTTTCGGTCGTTGATAAATGCTCTTTTTTTTTTCGCATCATAAATAAATATAAAAGAGAATAAAGAACAGAAGCAGAGAAACGAAAAGAATGAAGAGAATAAGAACGAAACCTGAACTCCATTTCTGGACGTAAAAGAGGGTCAAACTCGCGAAGAATGATGTTCACCTTGTAGTCTTCGCCTTCCTCCAAAATGCCCAAAGTAAGGTCGTTGAATATCCTCTCGCTGTTTGTATTTTCACGAGTTAAGTTCTCGCTCTACCTCTCTCTCTCTCTCTCTCTCTCTCTCTCTCTCTCTCTCGCGTAGTTCTTTTGTGTTTCTCTTTTTCTTTCGTCTATTTCCTTCATTCAAAGTTTACCAACCTGTTTTGCAAAAGGTGCAAGGCTTCTTCTCCAGAACGAACGGCCAGAATGGAAGTGGTGACCCGGACTAAGGCCAACACTTGGGCGACTTCTTCCTCCTCTGTTCCATCCACTTCCTCTTCCGCTTTCTTCAGCTCCTCCAAGAATCGTTCCTTGAGTGATGCATGAGTTAAACTTGAGTCTTTAGGGCTGTTGCGAACCGTTTTAGAGCAAGAAGCAAAGAATGTTGACAAGTGAAACGAGGAAGGAAGGAAGGAAGGAAGGAAGGAAGGAAGGAAGGAAGGAAGGAAGGAAGGAAGGAAGGAAGGAAGGAAGGAAGGAAGGAAGGAAGGAAGAAGGAAGGAAGGAAGGAAGGAAGGAAGGAAGGAAGGAAGGAAGGAAGGAAGGAAGGAAGGAAGGAAGGAAGGAAGGAAGGAAGGAAGGAAGGAAGGAAGGAAGGAAGGAAGGAAGGAAAGGAAGGAAGGAAGGAAGGAAGGAAGGAAGGAAGGAAGGAAGGAAGGAAGGAAGGAAGGAAGGAAGGAAGGAAGGAAGGAAGGAAGGAAGGAAGGAAGGAAGGAAGGAAGGAAGGAAGGAAGCATAACGCAGAACAATAACCGAACAAAGAAAAGAAAACGAGAGAAGAAAATAGTAATCACCTCCTTTTGGACAAACGCACAAACACACCACCGACACTGTCTCCTTCCCCACTAGGCAAAGTGCGATGAAGAGAAGCGATGGCTTGCGCCACCCGAGCTACGAGCTGCGAAAGAATGTCTCGCTGAGCGCCGCTCAGGGTGGAAGCGGTGATGAGACCTTTGCGAAGGAAGCGGCTGTCCTCGCAGGCTTTGTGAAGAACAACCGCTTCCTCATGAGAGAGAGGGAGAAAGGTGGTTGCATAAGTTTTGTCTTTTATGTACTCGTACCTATTTACCATTTGGTTAGGAAAGAAAGAAAACGACAAGAAAGAAAGAGGGAAACGACAAGCAAGAAGAAAGAAAGAAAGAAACGACAAGAAAGAAACGATAAGAAAGAAAGAAAGAAAGAAACGACAAGAAACGACAAGAAAGAAAGCATTACCACTGCTCTACATCCATGCGTGACGGCCTTTTCTCTCGCTCCTCATTCTGCATCATGATGCTAGCACCCGCTCCTAACCGTCGGTACAGAGCATCGCTGCTTCTCAGGGCTTGTCCCCCGACCGAAGAGGAAGAAGAAGAAGCAGAAGAACTCTCCATTCCTGGTTGTTGCTTCTTCTACTGAACCGTAAAATTCCTGACGTCACTAACCAAACATTTGGAAATTTGGATGACGTGTCCTTCCATTTAAAGTAAATTTGGATATAAATTCGTGCTATATAGCAATTAATCATGTGCCTCTTGGTTGGCCAAAAGGCCAAGCTCCAACTGACCGGGAGACTGGAGTCCGGAGAATGATGAATAATGATGCAGCTGGGGGCTTTAAATGGTGTTCCTCCCTCTTGTCTGTGCTTTTACTTTTCGCCTTCTAAAACTTTTTCCTCCTCCTTCTGCACGGGAGACCGACAGACACAACACAGACATGTACGGCAGGACGGCTTTGGTTGTTTTGGCTCTCCTCTTGGTGGCCGCTTTCGCGCCCCAGCAAGCCCTCGCCGGAGTGAACCTCAACGCCTTGCTCGACGGTAAGGTGGAGGTCGAAGCTCACCTGGACGCCCTCAACGCAAAGCTGCTGGCCGCCTTCGCCACCACTCTGGGAGAGCCCTTTGAGTTCTCCGTCCATCCGAACAATATTTCCGTCACCATCGACACCAGCGCCTTTGAAGAAGGAATGATAACCTGGGAGGCCAGCGTCTTGAACGGCGAAGGTTTCTTTGAGGGAAGCCTCTCCGCCTCCTATCTAAGTCTAGGAGCGCAGCTGGTCATCAACGAAGAGTACAACTTCCCTGGCTTGCTTGTCGTCAACGCCAGCTTTGTGGTTACTCTGTCCGCTCGCTTCGAGGCGGGCGCCCCTGTTTTCAGCTTTGAAGAGATTGCTGTCACCCTTTCGGGCTTGGATTTCGTCTTTGGCCAGCTTTCTAGTTCCATCCTCGATGCTGCCGAAGAAAGTGTGACCGCCCTTATTGATACGGCCTTCTCCCCGGACTCCGAGCCCCTGACCGAGTTTGGAAACTCTCTTGTGGCTGTTGTGAACGACGGTCTTCAGGACGTTGTCGGCGGCCTTCCTCGCGTGAACATCGCTATCGACACTGACCGCTTGGCGGACCGAGGTGACGTCGTGGATGCGATCGTTACTCTGCTTGCTGATCTCGACATCGGTGACTTTGCCAATGGCATCATGATTGGCACCATCGCTGAGGACAACGACAGCCTTACCATTGAATTTTGGATTCTTGACAACGAAGACAATGTTTCTGGTTTGCTTCTTCCCATTCCCTTTCTCTCTACTTCCTTCTCTCTATCTCGCTCCTTCCTTCCCTTCACCCTTTCTCTCTCTTGCGGGTTTGCAAAGTGACTTTGATGTTTGTGTTGTAGGAGCGGACGCCGTGGCCGGTTTGGAAGAAGCTTACGAATCCAACCCTGAGGCTTTTGCGTTTGCTGGCGTGAATGCCTTCCAAGTCACCCACAGCACGGATGGGAGTGAGGACGATTCCGACGGCAGTGAGGACGGCGTTGAGGATGGTGACGGCTCCCCCGCCTCACGTCTTGCTGCTCTTTTGTTCTAATTGTGCTGTTGTGTAATGTATTGCTCTGGCACTCTCCATCTCTTGCTGTCTTCGTCGCCTTTCGTTTTCACAAGCACCAATATAGGAGAAGCACGTTCGCAACAAGGATCCACGCTCGCTAAACTTTCGAACCAAAGGGCAAGCGAAGAGCTCGTGGCCAGATGAAAAGCGTGGCTTGCTGCATTCTCCTATCTGCTCTCTTGTCTCTCTCCTGTCCACTGCCCATACTTTCAGCCATGCTCATGTCCATGCTCGTGCCTTATCTCCTATCCGGTATCCGCTCCCTTGTCCATGCTCCTGTCCTTGCTTCCGTCCTCACTCATGTCCTCGCTCCTATCCATGCTCCTATCCTGGCTCCTGTCCATGCTCACGTCCTCTGACCATTCTCCAGTCCGTGCTCTTATCCTCTCTCCTATCCTTTAGACCTCCACATAATAATAATATAGACGTAATTGGCATGGAGGAGCCGCGGCAACCCGACAGCAACCACGACCACGACCGCGATGACGATGTCGTTCTGGTGGAGCGAGAGGAGGAGGCGGCCTTTGTGCCGGCACTGACGACGCTGTGCTTGGGGTTCGTCATCAACACGACCACGGCGCGGCACCATCATGCCAGGATGAACGACAGAGAGCGAAGCAAGGATGAGGAACAACCACAAACCAACGAACGAGCATGGAACGAAGCACAGTCTGAAGAAGAAAACGAAGAAGAAGAAGAAGAAGAAGAAGAAGAAGAAGAAGAACAAGAAGAAGTAGATCAAGAGGAAGAAGCACCTGAACCAGAGGACGACGGTACACATTTCTCATCTTTCGTTCGAGTAACTATTCTAAGTATTTGTTTTTTTTAACAAAAAAATAGGGAGGAAACCACTGTTTAGCTTTCATTTGCTGCCGAATGACTTGCGAGAACGCTTGTGGGACTTGCTTGTGAATGCCAGAGGTACCTTTGGCCTTTCTCCTTTTTTCTGCTTTCTCTGCTTCTCTTCTCTCTTCTCTCTTCTCTCTTCTCTGCTTCTCTGCTTCTCTGCTTCTCTCTTCTCTTTTCCGTCTCCTCTCTTCTCCTGTCTCTCTCAATTGTTTATATTTGCTTTTCGACTTTAACCAGTGATGAACTTGGCGACGATGGATTGTTTCTATTCTCCAACGACGACTACATTCAACTACGCTCAACTGAAACCTTTTATTAAGAGGCAACCCTCCGGGCCAAATGACCCTTTTGCCATCGTTGCTTTGTCTGAGCTCGTTGAGCTCGTTTCCAGAAAGTGTTTTAATCTTTCGATAGTACATTAGATTTCATTCATGATTCCTTCCCTCTGGTCTCTCGCTTTCTTTTCTCACTTCTGTTATTGCACAAAAGTTAGACGTAAGTGGCTGCAAAGAACTGGAAGACAGGCACTTGATGCGTCTCGTAACGAGATGCAAACGCTTAACTGCAGTTTATTTGAATGGTTGTGACAACGTTACTGACCAATCGGTATCCTTGCTAGCTAATTGCTCAAAGCTTCAGCGCTTAGGTATCAATGCCCATTTTCTCTTGCTCTCTCTCTCTCTCTCTCTCTCTCTCTCTCTCTCTTCTCTTACGTATTCTCTTTGTATCTGCAGAACTCAACGGTTGTGTCAACTTAACGGACAAATCCCTTGTTCAAGTCATCGCTAGATGTCCGCTTTCCTACCTCTCTGTCGCCGTACTATTTTCTCCTTTTGTTCTTGCTTTGCTTCGTTGTTGTCTTCTTTTTTTCTTCTTTGTTTCTTATTCTAAAATTACTTTATTTTATGAAAAGAATTGCTGGCAGTTGGACGACAAACTCCTTCGCCAGTTGAGCAAAACGACGACACGTCTTGTCTTTTTGAATGTGGCTAGCCTTAAGTTGGCCAATGTGATCTCTTCCAACGCCAAAGGACAAACGTAATCTCCACTCGCCATTTAACACCCAAGCTTCTTCCTTGCATTCTAAAATGTGTTTATCATTCTTGTTCTGCTTCTTCTTTCACTTCTGTCAAGGTGGAAGGATCTGCAAAGTGTCAACATCAACCAATGTGCGGTAACCAACACCAGCATTGTTCAACTGTGTAAACTTCCTTCGCTCAAATGGTTTCAATCTCCTTTCATTCTCTTTCTTCTTCTCTTTATTCACTGTTTTCTTCTTGTCGTTGCTCGTTTTCCTTTCACTTCATGATGTAGTTTGGAAGCAAGTGAATGCAGCGGTATTGCACCATTTGAACTTGCTCGTCTCATCCTTTCAAGTTGTTCAACACTCAATACATTAGTTTTCAGGTCAGTCCTTCACTTTTCTTGTTCTTTTGTTGGTTGCCTTTAACGCCCATCTGTCTCGCTTTCCCCCTTTGCCTTTTCGTCATCCAGTCGCTATGAAATACGTATGCAGGTGTTAGATATGCTAGTGTTATGCCCCACTCTTCAGGTTTGTTTAGTTTTATTTTTATGATTTTAAGAGTTAAACCAAAAGCTTTGTGGTTTTGTATAGAAACTGGTGATGGAGGAATGTGTGTTTACATTGGAGGAAGATAAACCATTGCCAAAAGCGACTAGGAACAAGAAGCAAAACCGACAAGCCAAGTTCGACAAAGCGAAAAAGCAGGCAAAAGATAAAAAGCTTGCTGCCTTGAGGTAATTCCTTCCCTGCTTTGAGAAAGTTGACTTTCGTGTTCTTCTCCTTCTTTTCCTTCTTCTTTGCTTCTGTTTCGCCTCCTCCGTCTTCTTGTTCTTTGTCTTGGTCCTGACTTTCTGAAATCCTATTTGATCAAACACAGCCACAAAACCCATCCAGCTTTACAGTACTTGTCGCTGATGGGCTTACGGACAGATGATTCGCTAGAAGCCATGTTAGACCGGATTAAACACTTGTTTCCGGCGTTGTCACACCTCAATATCGATAACACGAGACAAGATTGGGCGTTGGGTTCCCGCTTCGATCAAATTATAGAAATGTTACCTCAACTCAAGGCTGTAGGCTTAGACTTGGAAACCATGAAAGCTTTAACAGGTTACTCTTATTCTGTGTCTCAGTTGATTGCATCATAGTTTCTTTCCTCTCTTTCTTCTTCTTTGTTTCTTCTTGTTCTTTTTATTCTTCTTTTCTTCTATTCCTTCATAACTGAAAGTGGGCTTTAGATATCACTCACCCGGCTGCGCTTCCGTTGGAAAAGCTGGTTGCACGTTTTCACCGCGGCAGCAACCTCAACGACTCTAACGACTTTGCCGCATTCCTCACTGTTTTCCCGAACCTCAAAGAACTGGTGTTGCACAACGCCACCACCTCAGAGTTGATTGGGCTTTTTGAAAATGAGTCTCCTCTCTCTTCCACCTTGCGCGTTCTTCGTCTTCAGCAATTATATGTACTCTCTCCCTCTTTCTTTCTGTGCTGACGAGTTACGCTAACCGCTTCAACGTAAATAGCCAAATCGAAAGTCAGCTCAGTTCATCACAACGTTCCTTCGCTTCCTGAGACACTCCAAGCTGGTAATTTATTCTTCACACTTGTTTTGTTTTGTTTCACTTACTGGATCTCGTTCTCTCCCTCTCATTCTCTCCAACAAAGGAAGTACTTGACCTTTCGACAACAGCTCAGGAAGGGTTTGCGCTGGCGGGCCTTGCTGAGTCAAAGATATCTGATTTCAGGCGAGATAATGGCCGCAAACGTTTCGGGTTGAGGAGTTCTGGGGCTCTTCTTGTAGGAGAGCTCTTGGGAGCGAGTGTGCCACGCACCTTGCAACGACTGGAGCTTCGAGGATGGCATCTTCATCCTTCTCCCCAATCTCAACACTCCGACGCCGGCCCAGAGTGCGTCAGCGATGTTTTGAGAGGGCTGCAACGAGCGAATCGACTGAGCAGCGTCCAAGTGGTTCATGAGACCTTTGAGAACCATGATCACCCTCGACAGCCAACCTACCGCCTCAGCCACAACAGATCGAACGGAGGAGTCCTCTTGCCGGAATGGGAATCCAACGGAGGAATGCTGTTCGATGTTTGAGGCCGCCAAACACACATTCCCTATGCAGCTCAATTACAGCAGCAAAAGAGCAGTCGTTGACAACCATCGTCGACAAAATCTATTATTTTCATGACGACACGAAAAAATTCCAAAATTCAAATTATTGCAATTCATCGATAATTTAATAAAATTTATATGTTTTGTCGATAATACTTTCCAAAAAAAGCAGAAAAATTATCAATAATCACAACAGATAGAAAAGAAGAAAAAAAAAAGATGCAAAAAGGCGGAGGCCTGCCGGTGCTCGTGGCTGGCGACTTGGAGCGTCTTTTGCTGAACCAGCGGCCATGGACCCTGGGCAAGAACCTCCTTCCCCTCTTCGGCAACCGCAGGGGCTTCGTTCCGCTCACCAACACCCAGAGAACGCTGCGCGCTGTGGCCTTGGTGGACGGCACGCTCAACCCTCCCATTCGCCTGGTCGGCTACGAGATGAAGACGTGGCCGAAGGAGGAGGATGGCGGAGGAAAGAACGCTGCAGCCATGGGAGAAGACTACATCGAGGAGAAGCTGCTAGAAGCGCTGAGGCATCGCATGCAATTGTGGAGAGAAAACCGATTGAATCTGAGTGTCGTCGCAGCCAAAACGAAAAGAGGAGAAGAAGAGGGAGAAGCAAGGGAGGTGAGCAAAAAATATGCGGCGTTTCGGCTGGTGAATGAGAACGGGGATGACCTGACGGGGCTGGCTATTGATGTGTATGGTCGCTATGCTGAAGTGCAGACGTACTCTGTGTACTGGGACAAGTATCTCCCGTTCATCAGGTTGCGTTTCTTGCTTTCTTGTCGTTTCTTTCTTTCTTGTCGTTTCTTGTCGTTTCTTTCTTTCCCTTGATGCGTTCCGTTTTCATCTATATTCTTTGTTCCTTTCTTTCATTTTATTTAAAAACTCATCAACAAAACAAACCAGAGATAAGTTGATGAGCCCATCCTTGATGCCATGGCTAAGAGGCGTTATCATTAGACGACGGCTCAAAGACAATCCCAACGCTCCCAGCAGATACTTTCTCAATCGAGCTGCCATCTTAAGCGAGTTGGAAGCAGAGCTGGTGCAGTTGATGAGAGAAGGAAGCGGCACAGAAGAAGCGCCAGAAAACATTGTCCGAGGCTTGAAGCAGATGAATGAAGAGGAAGAAGAGGATGAGGTGGAGCGATATTGGAGAACTCAACAACGACAACAACTACAGCAATATTGGGAGCTTTGGAAGAAACGTCACGAAAAGCAGCAATTAGTGAAAGCGGATGAAATGGAACGAAGTGAAGGAGAAGACGTTGTGCAGGAGAGAGATTTGGCAAGCAGAATACTTAAGGTTATGGAAGAGGAAGAGAAAGAACGACGGCGTAGAGCGACAGTGGCAGCTGTTGCTGCTCAACACAAAAGCAGGAAAAAGAAACCAACCAAAAAACAGAAGAAAGAAAAAGGAAAAGAATCAGATGACGAACTTCTTGACGACATGGAAGAAGGCAACGATGAAGAGAATGAAGAAGAGGAGGAAGAGGACGAAGCCGAAAAGGGAAAAGAAAGGGGAAAAGCTCAATTGGTCGAAGAGGAAGAAAACAATGAAGAGCGGCGCAGAGGTAGCATCGTGGTAAAAGAAAATGATGTGAAGCTGTTGGTTGACTTACGGGCTAGATCTCGTTCTTCTGGTTTGTTCTTGGATCAGCGAGCCAACCGACAGTTCCTTGTGGAACAGCTTTTGCCTTCCATTGACAAGAGCGAAGAGAAAGAAGTGAACGACCTATCTGTTCTCAACTGCTTTGCTCATACATGTTCGTGGAGCGTTATGGCTGCCGCAAAGGTTGGTCTGCTTAATTTATGTTCACTTTCCTTCTGTCTTGCTTTCTCTCTCTCTTTTTTCTTACCTTTTCTCCTTACGACCTTTTGTAACACCAACAAAACAAGCTTGGAGCGAATACTACCAACATTGACACTTCAGAGGAATGCCTTAATACCGGAAAAAAGAACTTTGTCCTCAACGGGATTGCTGTCGAGGAGCCCATCTCAGTGAACGAAGACGATGACTTGGACGTTTTATTGGAGGGGAAACGACGCGCTTTGTGGAAGATGGCTGTGATGAAGCAACAGCAGAAAGGGATGAGATCACCACTTCTGTCGCGTCATACCTTTATTTCTGGTGATGTCTTTACTGAACTTCCTCGACTTAATCGAAGGGGCCTGAAGTACGTCCTCTCTCTTTCAATTCTCTCGCTTTTTCTTGTCTATCTTGGCGTTTCTCTTTGTTGTCTTGTTCTTTCAATCTCTCTCTCTCTCTCTCTCTCTCTCTCTCTCTCTTCTCAAACAGAAGTCTTATCTTCCATTCTTAAAAAAAAATAGGTATTCAGCAGTGATAGTGGATCCACCAGCATTAGCTCGAACACAAACCATTAAAGGCGGTATCTTCTCCGCCAAGAACGACTACCACCAACTCGTCGCGATGGCCGCTCCTCTCGTGCAACAAGGCGGCTTCCTCCTGTGCTTCAACAACACGCGTTCCAAAGGACAGGAAGCTTGGCAGAGAGATGTTTTGGAGAAAGGAGGTTTGCAACAACTTCAAACCAGCCGAGGTAAGAAGAAAGCAGGAGAAGAAACCGAATGGAAGATTGTTTGCGAATTAGGACAAGATCTCGACTTTCGATGGAAGGAAGGCGACTTTCGAGTGAGCAAATATTTGAAGGGTCTAGTGCTTCAACGAGTGCCAAAGATATGAAAATGAAGACGCTCGGTTATAATAACTTTATAGAGAAGAACAGCCCAAGGCTACGTCCACAAATGAACGAATCTCTTTTGCTAACTCTTCTTTTGCCACAAGTCCATCCAACCATCTCTTTGGTATGATCTCTTTCTCCCTCTTTTCCTTCTTCTTTTCTTTTTGTGTGGCTTCCTCCTCCAAAATAGAAGAAGGAAAATGAACAAGGGCAGCTCCCATGACAGCTCCCAAAACAGCTCCGCGATGACAATTCTCTCCACCAGCATTCGTGTTGGCAATCAACGCTCCTGCCAATCCTCGTGCCCCTTCTCCTTCTCCTCTGCTTACTCCAAACAAAGCATACTTGTAGGCCAAATGCAACACCACTGACAAACTTGACTCGATGTAACAAGCCATCCCCAATTTTGCTACCATCTCCACGTCATCATCTTCCATTTCTTCTTGTTCTTCTTCTTCTTCTTCTTCTTCTTCTTCTTCTTCTTCTTCTTTGGCGTCCTTCTTCTGTCTTTCTTTTGATTGACGACGAAGACTATGAAGAAGAGATGAAGAGGCATGCTTGAGGTTGTTTAAAGCGAGAATAGCTTCTTCCATGATCGCTTGCAAAGAAGAAGACGATGACGCGGAAGGAGGAAGAGTTAACAGTTGATAGAAGAGTTTGACAAAGATGCGAACGTGTCCTTCGAGTTTTTGGGAGCGGTGAGTGAGGCGCAAGTGTTGCAGCGCTTTATCGGTGGCCACCTCCACACCATCGGCATGATAGAGCATCACCATCGCCGGAATCATCACTAACCTAAAGGAGAAGGAAAAGATAAGAAAAAGATAGAGACAGATAGAGAAAGAAAATACCCTCCAATGCTGGCTGTGTCGTGGCCTTCTTTGCCAGCACATTGCTGAAGAGGAACGCCTTTATCGTAGTTGGCAAAAAACTGTTTTGTCCCCCAAAAAAAACAGTAAGAAAAAACTAAGAAAAAAATCGGAAAGGAAGAAAAACGTACATCACGATGAAAGCCTTCTGCAAAAGTATCGTTGTGAGAACCAGGTGTGGTCATGAACTCCACGTACCGTTGCAAGAAGGCATCCGCATCGTAGGAGCCCCGTTCCACAACCGAGCGCAGCAATACTCGCAGCACTAACAGGTTGAGCGTGTTCTCTCCGGGCCTCATACCGTGATGGTAGTGGATGTTTTTCTGTCCACACGTCCAATACCTCTTTTTGTCGTGCAAAATGACTCTTCCAATGACTTCTTTGTCATCATCCTCATCGTTCTTGTTCTTGTTCTTGCTATGGGAAGAGGAGGACGATGATGTCCTGCCTTCTCTTCCTCCGAAAAGTCGTCCCGCGGAAGAGGTGTTGCTGAGGTGCATAATGCTGGTTGGGTGTGTGGGCTTTGGGGCTTGATAGTCCGTTATCCAACCATAGTCTTTCTGAAGAGCCTGTTGTTTTTGTTTGTTTAAGCTAAGATTATATTTGTTTTGCAGCACAGAAAGGAGAAACAAAAAGAAAGGAAACGTGATACCTTGGTGTCATAGTACCAATGCACAGGCATGGAAAGAGCGTCAGCACAGAACATAGCCCAAAGTGAAGCCTCCATGCGTGCTCTCTTGAGCCCCTCACTCGCTGTATTGTTCTGCTGCCACATCCCCAAGAAGCTTTGTTCGTTCTACGGGTTTTGATTTTTCTGTTTTCGTCTCACTTCCTTCTTCTTTCCCGCTGCGTGAGGCTTGATGCTTCGTTCTTTCGTAGAGGTTGCGGTGCCACCATTCCAGGTGCACCTTGCATCATCGTTATGCATCCTGTAATGCAAAACACGTATTACGATCGATCCGTTTCCGATATGATTTTCTATTGGATGATCAACCGAGGAATGTCAGGAATGTACAATCATCGGCTAAACCAATGGGGAAAATGTTACAAACAAAACTGTCCAAATTGAATGTAACCCTTTAGAGAGGCATTCATTGCGATCATTTCCAACAAGGAGAGTTTATATCAGCGAAAAGAGAACACAAAGAAGAAAGGAGAGGTGAGGCAATGGAGGGACAGCAGCAACAGCAACACCGGCTGCCGCAGTGGCGGCTGGCCTGTTTGAGCATGTACGGTTTTGCTCGCTTCAGCTTCTTCGCGGCCAGCGTCATCTTCCTCATCCCCATGCAGATCCTGCACATGGCAGGGCGGGAGCACAAAGGCACCTGGGTCGGCGTCGTCAACCTCCTCGCCTCCTTGGTCTCTGTCCTGGCTTACCCCGTGTTTGGTGCCTGGAGGTGACCTCTCTTTTTACTTTCTTTTCTTTTTCTTTTCTTTTTATTTATTTTTTGATGAAAAACAAACAAAGCGATGCAACAAAGAAAGAAAGAACGGGTCGTTATCGCTTCCTGCTGCCGTTCGGCCGAAGGCGCCCCTTCGTGGCGGTGGGGGCCGCTGTCTGGAGCCTCTTCCTTTTGGTGATGGGAGTGACCACGTTTGGAGCGGAGGGGGACCTGCTCTGGATGCCTCTCTTCATCCTGATGAACACCCTGGCGAACGCGGCGGACTCGTTGGTCAGTCCTGCCTACGCGGCGATGGTGCCGGATGTGGTGGCCAACGGCCAGTATGGGGCGGCCTCCGGCTGGGTGGCCTTCTCTCAAACCTTTGGTCAACTCTTTGGTGGAGGTATGCATTGTTTGCTGTCGCCATGCTTGTTGTGTCTTGAGCTTGCTTCAGATCTTGTTTCCTTTTTCTCTTCATCTTGTTCTTATTCTCCTTCTTGTTCTTGTCATCACCCTCATCATTCTTGTTCTTGTTATTGTTCTTGTTCTTGTTCTTGTTGTTGTTCTTCTTGTTCTTCTGCTTGTTCTTCTTGTTCTTCTTCTTCTTGTTCTTCTTGTTCTTCTTCTTGTTCTTCTTGTTCTTCTTGTTCTTCTTCTTCTTGTTCTTGTTCTTGTTCTTGTTCTTCTTCTTCTTCTTCTTCTTCTTCTTCTTCTTCTTCTTCTTGTTCTTCTTGTTCTTCTTCTTCTTGTTCTTCTTCTTCTTGTTCTTCTTCTTCTTCTTCTTCTTCTTCTTGTTCTTGTTCTTCTTGTTCTTCTTCTTCTTCTTTTTCTTGTTCTTGTTCTTCTTCTTCTTCTTCTTCTTCTTCTCTTGTACCGCTTGTTCTGGTTCATGTTTTGGTTCTCGTTTTCTTCTCCTGTCTACATTAGTAATAATTTCTTTTAAAAACATCAACAGGAGTGATAGGTTTTCTTTTACGATATATGCATCTTTATGGAGTATATCTCCTGCTAACAATCCTGCAAGTGGTTTGTGCAGTAGTAACGGTGGCCTTTGTGAAAGAGCTTCCAGGTGAGCCGTTGACTACTGCCGCTAGCCAACTTGTTTCAGAAGAGGCTAAAGACGAAGAATCTGAAACAGAAAATAAAGAAGAGGAAGAAGAGGAAGAGGAGGTGGAAGAATCACAACATAAGACAGAAAAACGTCCTATTATAGCTAAAACGGAGATAGAGGAGGAGGAGCACTTTGGAAATGCATTTGCTCTTCCTTCAGAACAGCAAAGATACGGTGTTGTTGGAGCTGACGACGAACCGTTTCGTTTGAATTGGCCGTTTTTACGGAGTCTCTATACTCCTTTTCAGGATCACAACTTCTTTTGGGTCTTTTGGACGCGATTTCTCTTCACTGCTGGTTACGCTGTTATCACTGCTGTACCTTTTCCTCTTCTTTTGTTTTGCTGTCTTTTCTCTTCTCTTTTCTTCTTCGTTTCTTTCGCCTCTATCTCTGCTTCCTCTTCTCCTCCGTTAGTTATCTTCCGGTAACCTCTCTCTCTTTCCGGCGTTCACACAACAGTACATCTTTTACTTTGTGGAGGACGTGATGCACCCTCCCTACTCCCTTCTCTCCCTTACTCTCTCTGACTCCTCCCAAGTGGCCTCCTGCTTCGTGGCCGTGGTAACCATTGGCGCCATCCTCTCCGCTCTGGCCGCTGGCGTCCTCTCTGACCACTTTGGCCGGAAGCCTCTTGTCTACCTCTCCGGCGTGTTGATGGCGGCTACCCCCCTGCTCATCATCTTCACAATCGACTTCACGGTCTTCTTGTTGGCCGGCTTCACATTTGGGATTGGCTATGGCTGCTATGCGTCGGTGGACTTTGCCTTGGTGAGCGATGTATTGCCGTCTGTCGGCAGCCATGCTAAGGACTTAGGCGTTTGGCACTTGGCCTTTAGTTTGCCTTCGGTTCGTTCATTTTGTTTCTGTTACTCCTCTCTCAATCTCTCTCTCTCTCTCTCTCTCTCTCTCTCTCTCTCTCTCTTGGGCGCACCATTTTGTCAGTATTGTTTGCTGACAAGAATAACAAAAAGGTGGTGGCTCCGCCTATAGCAGGCGTGACTTTGGACTTGTTAGAAAAACAGAGCGGCCAATGGGGCGCTTGGTCGGAGCACATCGGTTACAAAGTGATGTTAGTCGCTGTCTCTGCGTTACTCCTATTTGGTGCTGTCTTCATCAAGAAGGTCAGGTTGCAATCGTAAAAAAACAACAATGTTCTGAGAGAGAGAGAGAGAGAGAGAGAGAGAGAGAGAGAGAGAATGGGCATTGAATCACAATGTAAGAGTGGAGAAGGCGTTTGCAGCATTGCCAGGTGCAAGCTGGATGAGCGGGGCCAAAAGGAGGCACAGGCATTGACTCTTTTTTATTGAATCGTCTTTAGATGTAATAAATTGGAAAAAATCGGCAAAAACAAATATTTTTCCATATTATCCAATTTTTTCGACAACACTTCACAAAGCTAAATTTATCGAAAAATAATTTGAATTATCATTTGTCGACATTTATGCGATAAAAATGAAAAATAAGATTGGTGGACAATGGGCGTCGAACCGGAGATTGTCCGCATAAAATTAAGCGGACAAAAAATAACAAAAAAGAAAAAGGCAAATGGAAGAAGAAGAAGACCAGCTGACGTTTGGAGAAACCCACCACCACCAAAGGAAGGGCGAAAAGGAACGAGCAGACGGCGACGGCAACGGGGAAGACGATGACGATGACGATGACTTTTTCAAAGACTGGGACGCCGACCTGCCCGGAGATCAACAAAGGGGCGAGGAGGAGGAGGACGAGGAGGACCTCTTGGGCGGGGAGGGAGCTCCAGGCGGCCTCCGTCGCCTTCGTCGATTTCCTGGCGGACAGTTTGATCCGTCCTCGCCTCTGAGGCAAGGGCTGGAGAATATTCATAGGCAGCTGCAGGACCTGCCGTCTCATGGTGAGGTGGCTGCCGTTGAGGCCAAACTTCGAAGAGAAATGCAAGAAATGCACAGCCGTTATGAGGTCTTTTATTCCTCCCTTTTTTTTTTCTTCTCTTCCTCTCTTCCCTCTCTTCTCTCGCTCCTTCTCTCTTCTTATTTAACGAAAAAAAATGGTTTGGTGTAATATAGGCGGAACGACAGAAGCTAACCATGGTAAAGCAAAGTCTCAAAAACGAGATCATCCAACTGAAGAACGAACACAAGAAGACCATGCAAATGGTGGAGGAGGAAATGAAGCATTGGCAGTACGAGGACGCCAAAGAGCTTGAAGAGATGGAGGAGAAGCTGCACGCCAGTGAGGAAGAGCTTCGTCGCTGCACCGCTGAAATGGCCGCTCTACAGCAGCGCATCGAGGAGCTTATGGAAGAATTGAAGAGAGAACGTGATCAAAAATGGAACGACGTAGAAGTGGAAGAAGCACAAATGAAAAGACTCCGAGAAGAACTCGAGGAAGCTCTTCAACAGGTGGACAAAGAGAAGAGGGAGGGAGAGAAGCTGAGACTGCAGTTAAGGATAATGGAAGAGGAGGAGATTGAAAGAAGGAAGAGACATGAGAGAGCGCATGAGGAGTGGAGGGCGAAAATGTTGACGACAGAAGAGGAGTTGAGGAGAGAGAGGGAGAAAGTGGAAGAGCTCACTCGAACGGCGGAGAGTGTGGCAGGCATGAAGGAACGATTGGAACGTTTGCAAGGGTTGTCGGAGAGACTCGCTTCTTCTCGGGGTTCCTATGAAGAAGAATCATACCTAATGGAAAAGGAAAAGGAAAGATATGAAGCCATGATGGATAAAAAAGCCAAGTGGGAAGATCAGATAGCACCCCAAACGAATGAAGCTAAGAGCAAGATGATATCGGAAGAGAAGGAACGAAAGCTGAAGGAAAATTTGGGACAAGTACTTCTGCTGGAAGGCAAGGACTTCTCCTTTGGCTTTCAGGAAAAGATCATGAAGCTCTTTCCAGAGCAGATGAAGGAGATGTTGGGAGACGTCGGTCGAGAAGTAGTTCGCACGTCGGAAGATTTAAGAACGGCGAAACTTGAACTGAAAAGAATGAGAGAGGAGCTTCGAATCGGAACGGAACGGAATCGACAGATCTTTCAACAGTTGGAAGAGAAGACAGAGGAAACAAACTTGTTGGAGAGAAGGATCGAAGCTTTGATGGCAGAGCTGCAACAAAAGGAAGCCACTTGGAGAGAACGAGAGGCAGAGTTGATGAACGCGCTGGAAGAAATGCAGCAAAAGCAACAAGAACAACTGCACAAGTTGCATGAGAAAGAAGAAGAGTGGAAGAAAGCAACGGACGAACTGTTGAAACGCAAAGAAGAGGATTGGAGAGAACAGGAAGAAGAAAAACAAACGCAATTCAAAGCGCTAGAGGAGGAAATGTTCAAACAGAAAGAGCAAGAATGGAGAAATGCTACTGAAGAGCTGCTGAAGAGTAAAGAAGCAGAATGGCAACAACGAGAACAACAAAAGGAAAGAGAGTTCAAAGAACGAGAAGAGGCAATGTTGAGAGAGAAAGAAGAATGGAAGCAATCAACAGAAGAGTTGTTGAAACGTAAAGAAGAGGAATGGAGAGACCAGGAGGAAAAGAAAGAAGCTGAGTTCTTGGACATAGGAAAGGAGATGATGAGAGAGAAGGAAGAAGAATGGAGCAAATCCATGGAAGAGGTTTTAGCACGTAAGGAAGCGGAATGGAGAGAGCAAGAAGAGGAAACGAAAGCCCAGCAAGTTGCCAAAAGGGAAGAAGAACTAAAGCGAACTATGGAACAAACGGAACATTCGCTGAGAAGCGCTTTTGAAGCAGAATTGCACCACAGAGAAGCAGAGTGGACAGAACGCACAAACGAATTACTTGCTCAAAAAGAGAAAGAATGGGAAGAAACCATGAAAAACAAAGAGACTCAATGGAACGAAGCGATGCAACAACAGAAAGAAGCCAATGAAGCACTGTTGGCACAAATGGAAGAGAAATGGGGCGCAAAAGTGGAGCAGATAGTACAAAACGCCGGCGAAGAGAGACAAGCATTGGAGCAACAATTGCATAAGCAGAATGAAGAGTTCATGCAGAAAGAGCTTGAATGGACGACCAAACTGGAAGATTTGCTACATGAGAAACTGTCAGCGGAAGAATTTTTGCAGGAAGAGAGAGAACAAAAAGAAACGTTGGAAAGTACGATGGACGAATTACAAGAAGAGAAAGAACGAAACGCAAAAATGATTGCAGAGATGGAGAACAAATTGACTCAAGTTGAGAAACAACTAGAAACGGTGATGAAAGAAAATAGAGAAGCACAACAAGAAATAGAAAAAAGTAAAGCAAACGAAGTTGCCGCAAAGAGAGAACAGGAACATCTCGAAATAGAGTTCCGAGAAAAACAAAAAGAATGGGAATCGCAGCAGATGCTGCGATCATCCAAAGAAGCATTAGAAGAGGCAAAAGAAGCAGAAATGGAACAAACGCTTCAAGAACTCAACCAGCAACTCGCTGAAAAAGAGCAAATGGTAGACGAGCTCAAACACAAAGAAGAAGAAACACTACAAAAAATTCGAGAGCTCAACGAACAATTGACTACAAAGGAACGAATGAACGGAGAGCTTAAAAACATGGCAGCAGCTGCCATCGAGACTTTAGGTCTCAAAGAGCAGGAACTGGCTGCCTCGTTGCAAGCGTTAGAGGAGAAAGAAGCGATGGTAGAGCATTTAGAGGAGGAGATAGAGCGGTTGGAGGAGATGAGAGAACGGACGCGCGAGAAGCACGAGCGAGTGAGAAAGGAATTAGCGGAGAAGGAAGAGAAGGTGGAGGAGTTGCAGAAACAACTTGAAAGCTATGCTATAATAGCATTGCATGACGAGTCAAAGAAGCCAAATGTTTCAAAGACAACAGAAGCAGAAAGAGAAGGAGATGAAGATAAAGAAAATAAAGAAGAGGAAGAAGAAGGCGAAGCAACAGAATACAAAGACGCAGAAAAGTCGATGCCCAAAGATGGCGGCGATGTTCCACAACAATCGAAAGAGGATGCCGTGGCAATAGAACGAAAGCTTC